>CM077227.1:29481773-29741773 GCA_039654775.1 Spinibarbus caldwelli | reverse complement strand
TAACACATTACAAGTAATGTGAGTTACGTAATCAGATTACTTTTTCCAAGTAATTAGTAAAGTAACACATTACTTTTAAATTTACAACAAAATATGTTGGTTACTTTTTCAAATAAGTATCACTTTGTTTTCCTATTTATTCACTGACACCTCTCCTGTCCGCCCGTGTTGAGAAAAATTGAGTGGTGTGCAGAGATACTTTCTTCAGCCTGAGGCTTATTCAATTCACTTTTGGTGTGAAAGGGCCCTTACAGTTGCCAAAAATATAACTTTTGGATTTTTTGTCATTAAAAAACAAATAATAACCCAGCCTAGGTGACGAAACTTAACGCAAAAGTAACGTAATGCATAACTTTCCATAAAAAGTAACTAACGCAATATTGTAATGCATTACTTTTTGAAGTAACTTTTCCCAACACATAGGGACACAACTCTAGACACTAAATCTTTGACTGTCATAATTCATGTCACTGTTTTTTGCTACCTGATCTCATGATGAAAACGTACCTGTGGGAACTTTTTTGCAAGATGTGAAATACGTACCAATAAGTACATATCACTGCAGTTTCCAACAGAAAAGAACACTAAAGGCGGTAAAACATCGAGCACTTGCAATAGTTTTCGTGCAAAGTTATGATTACAGCTCCATATGTTTCACTTTCTGGACGTAACAAGCTTCTTCGGTAACTCAGCCGACACAGAATTGGACTTAGGATGCGGAATCCTTGGGTACGAATCCCGTGAAAAACATGACTCACGATGAAAGAGCTGAAAGATGAGAGATCAAAAAACAAGTTAAAACGGCATGCTCGCGGTTGCGTTTTTACATCACATTCGCATTTGTTCACACTATCGGGTAGGTTTAGGTGTAGTGCAGATGGTACGTTATTTAAAACGTCACGGAGCATTAAACTTCAAAGCGGCAGTCAAAGGACATTTCAAGTCAGAACTGCGGTGACACCTACTAAACCAACGTCACATAAAATGTACCATATGTACGTTTATCTGTTCCAGGGGGGAAAAAACGAACACTCTTTTAGCGCCACTCAGTGGACATTTCACATCGAATATGTCACGAAACATACATGGCGGTACGTATTTCACGTCTTGTGAAAAAGTTCCCACAGGTACGTTTTCATCATGAGATCAGGTTGGTTTTTCAGAATCTCATACTGTAAGCATGACATTTTTAAGATGCTGTTTCAAGTTAAAAGAAGCTCTATTTTTAAAACATCTAAGAGAAGGAGGATACTTAACAGAAGACTCCATTTAATCTCATTGCTTTCTTCAAGAAAGAATTGAGATATGAAAGAGATTTCATATGTGATTTCTTAATGTATTGACTGGGGTTAAATGGGAATTCACTGCCGTAGAGAGCAAAACTACTCTTTCTTGTGAAATATATCAGTCCCAAATGTTTCAGGATCCAAGATTAGCAGATTACAGACAGATTGCAGTGGCATGGCTGTATTTGAGCAGAATGGGTTGTTGGACAGGGCTGTATTTCGAAAAGGCTAATTGTAGTAATTGAAAAACATGTTGTCAGAGCTCATTGATTTCCTTTGCATGTTTCTGTAGCCGTAATTGCATTGATGATGAAGAAGAACAGACGTGTATTATTTAAACACATTTATAATCATTAAGATTTCATTAGGATCCTTTGTCCAGGAAGTCATTTGTCTCTTCTCTTCACGTCTCGCTCACAGCCATGCGAGATGCTAATTTAATCTTTTTACACGTGTCCTCATTTTTTTTTTGTCATGCTGAAAAATAAAATAGACCAGCCTGTGTGGAATATAGAGCAGCGTGCTGAATGAGGGAACTTAACTAATCAAACTCAATGTCATTTCACTGAATGCTTCATGCGAGAGATGTTCATATCAGTTAGAATGAAATAGGTGAACTGCTGCAAGTTTGTATGCTTTTTTAAGAACAGTTTGTGGGATGTGAGTGAGTTGTGACTCTTGAATGAGTCAGTTTTTTTATTTTTTATTTTTTATTTTTTGTAAAATTACACCTATACCTGTGCATACTATGTATTTTTAATGCTTATTATTCCATAAATATTGCTTTGCTGGCAACATGTTGCCGTCAGTCTCTTGTGTGGCAAGATTGCTTCCTATGCAGAACACTCCTGATAACCTTTGTATATTTAGTTATTTAACAGAAATATCCAACGTAGTAATCTGTAAACCACTCTATTTTGATTATTTTTGTGTTTATTGTTATTTTTTATTCTCAGTCAAATGTGGTTGTTTTCCTGGCCTGATTGTGAATCAATGTAGAGTACTGTTTACAGCTTAATATGTACACTAAATACTGCATGCTATTTTTATATTTATTGTATTTTATTATTAATATTAATAATGTTTTATTATTTTTAATACTTTATTATTATAATATTACTTATGTAATTTGATGTATTTTAGAATATATTTTTGAAAACACATGAAAACGTTTCAAACAGTAGTATGCTGCAATGTGACATGATTTTTGCTTCATTCAGCTAGTACCACTGTTCAGTTATCATCTAAAACAATATATATTGTATTTTCAAATAAGTTATAGCAATTTTTTGTTATACAGTATACTGA
The DNA here is from genome assembly GCA_039654775.1 of Spinibarbus caldwelli. Classification (NCBI taxonomy): domain Eukaryota; kingdom Metazoa; phylum Chordata; class Actinopteri; order Cypriniformes; family Cyprinidae; genus Spinibarbus; species Spinibarbus caldwelli. The sequence continues at coordinate 29,739,179 of CM077227.1, read as the reverse complement.
ACATTTTGGCAAACATAGTTGGTCATCCAGGTATTACATGCATACAGAAAAAATATCTGTTCATAATGATTTTATGATTATTATGATTTTATGAAGTCTTGTGCATTGTTGCTTCTCAATATCTAAAGATTTGTAGACATTTTAACTGGAAAACAATGTAAAAAGTACTCATTAGAATAGAATTTTCGCAGTGTGTGCAGTATACTTAAAAAGTAGTATGGATAGTATGTGGACCACATCAGATGTAATTTTCTTTAGCTTTTAATTAGTAGTTAACTAGTAGTTTTTGTGAGTTTTTGTGTTGATTTCTTGGTGTTCTCTGGCTTTTAAGGCCCAAGGCCTTGCAAGCCTCTTTTCACTTTACGTTCAGTTTCAAAGAACAGTAGGTTTGCGTCATGAGCGTAAGCAGTATTGAAAGAACTAACGACGGTTTTTTAACTTTGTAGACAGACACTGTTGGTAGTTGAATATACCCTGTTCTTCACTTTACTCAGTTTACTTGTTGTTAGACTGCTAAAACATAACACCTAGAAAATCCGACCCATCCCAGAACTTTACTGTGAAGCCCCTTGAGCTGATTGGAGGCCTAAACCCTTTAACCTTTGACCTTATTCTGACCTGAATCTCCACTCTCCTTCTCCCTCCACTTACCTAACTCTCTCCTTTCTCTCCTCCATCATCCATCCATCCATCCATCCGTCCTCTGCTCTTCCCCTCCGCCGCTCCTCCTCTTCTCTTCACGTCTCTCCTCCACGGGCCGCCACTGACAGTGAATTTACGTCCAAAATGAAAAACAGGCAAATGGAAACAGCGGCCGGAGGCAACATGACCAAGAGCACCAGCATCGGCGGGGACATGTGCAGTCTGGAGAAGACCGACGGCAGCCAGTCGGACACGGCTGTGAGCCTGGTGGGAACTGTAGAAAAGAAACGACGCTCCAGCATCGGCGCCAAGATGGCGGCGGTCGTGGGGTTGAGCCGAAAAAGCCGCAGCGCATCGCAGCTCAGCCAGACAGGTAGGAGTCCAATAATATCCGTCTGTTTCATGTTTGTCTCTAACTCAGCGTCTTTTATGTTCCTTTTGTTGTCTGTGTGTTCTTTTCGACTCTTTAATGAGCGTACTTTTCTTGCATCAGCTCTAACAACTTTTATTTAAACAGCCTGTTTCTCAAAAGTGTAAATTGGGTTGGAGCAGGACCGAGGACCGCCAAATAATTCAGACCCTCTGTTTCACACCATTCTTTCTTTCTGTTGCCGTTTCTCTGAAGTGACAAAAGTTTACCAACTGTTTGCAGTTTTTTATTTCAGTCGAGTGTGCAATTAATGAATATCCAATTGCTTAAAGTTTGAATCATTCTGTGTTGTTGCATTCTGATTGTTTTATTTGAGATTTGAAATATGGTATTTCCATATTTTTGGACATATACTATGGTAATGCCATGTTTTTGGACATTTATCATTGCAATACTGTGTTATTCTTTGACTGCATGAAAATATAATCATTTAGTACTATGGTATATATCTAAATACCATGATATTACTATAGTACTTGTCCAAAAGCATGGTATTTGTACTAGTGCTGTCAAACGATTAATCGCGATTAATCACATCCAAAATGAAAGTTTTTGTTTACATGTGTGTGTACTGTGTATATTTATTATTTATAAATAAATACACACACATGCGTGTATATATTTCAGAAAAATCTGTTATGTTTATATATTAAATTTATATATATAATATATATAAATTATATGAATATAAATATATACATGTACTGTAACTACATGTAAATATTTTCAAAATATATACTGTATGTGTGTTTATTTAGGTATACATAATAAATATTCACTGTACACACACATATGTAAACAAAAACTTTTATTTTGGGTGCGATTAATTGTTTGACAGCACTAATTTGTTCATTTTATCATGGTAAAACCAAGTCTTTTTGTTGATGATATACATAAAGTTTGAATATTTTTGTGTTGTGGTAGAGGGTTTGCATTATGATTGTTTTGTTTGGCATGTACACAAAGTAACATGGTATTACTATGTTTTTTGGACACGTAATATGGTAATTTCATGTTTTTGGGCATTTATTGTTGCAATACTATGGTATCCTTTGACTACATGAATATAATCATTCAGTACCATAGTATATGTCCAAAAACATGACATTTGTGCATTTTATCATGGTAATTACCAAGTGTTTTTGTTGATTATGTGCATAAAGTAGAGGATTGTTTCATTATGATTGTTAATTTGAAAAGGCAGGTTGCTGGTGCATGGTTTTTGTTTGGTAGCAGATTTAAGGTGTTCATGTTACTCATAAATATTCCATTACCGTTACGGTGGTTGAAGCTGGTACTTTTTAGGTTCAAACCCTGGAAGGAGCCATCAATGAAGCATCACTGTTGCGCTCTTGATGATTTTTTTATTCTCAGGTGCTGCAGTCTGAAGCGTATCACACAGCAAACACATCCTCAACCCTTCAAGCACAACATGCATTTACCCTTACAAAAGCACCTGAATACAATGATGCTTTGATATACCATGGTACTGAATTGCATTTGTGTGGCACTCCAATATATTTCCAAGAATACCATGGTACTATTGTGGTACATGTCCAAAAAAAGCTTGAACCATGGCATGTTTTGGTACTTTTTTGGTATGTTATTCCCTTCTAACTATATCCAGTGTTTACACAAAAAGTACAATGGTTTTTGGACAGGTACTGTAGAAATACTATGGTATACTTTGAAGTACCTTGATCTACAATGTAAATCCCATGCTGTATGAATATGATCATTCAGTATCATGATGTATAATCAACAGAAAAGCATGGTTTGCAAACATTTACCATGTTAACACTGTACAATTTTTCTTGGACATTTCCTTATATACTGTGGTATTCTGTGAAGTATCTTGGATTACCATTCAAATATCATATGTTACAAACAAATTAATACTTTTATTCATCAGTGATGCATTAAATTGATTTAGAGTGACAAGTTACAAAGATTTGTGTTTCATATAAATGCTGTTCTTTTGAACTTTCTATTCACCAAATCAGCATATTAGAATGATTTCTGAAGGATCATGTGACATTGAAGACTGAAGTAATGATGCTGAAAATTCAGCTTTGCATCACAGGAATAAATTGCATTTTAAAATATATTCAAATAGAAAACAGTATAATTGTAATTGTAATTTTACTTCACAGTATTACTGTTTTTTACTGAATTTTTTGTTCAAATAATTGTAGCCTTGGTGAGCATAAGAGACTTTTTTTTTAAAAAACATAAAAATTGTACCGACCTAGTTGTACAGTAGTTGTAGCTTGGATTTCCATTTAAATAACATGTAATATGATGATACTTCAGTAATGTGGTACTGGACGTTATAGTATTGACATCTGAGACCACCATTGTACTATAGTATCACCACAAGACTTTTTTAGGGAATACATTATTAATTCTCAAAAAAATTGCAGATATTTTGGAAGTAAACAACAGTTCTTTTATAGATGACGTAATTCTCTTTACAGTACTCTGTAAGCTCTCATTATGATTCACATCATCTCTGCAAAGACTTTGTTTTCTCCCATATTCTGTCCAGAGTTTCCATGGTTTGCTGTAATTGAGGAGTGTGAGCGTATTTTCCAGTGTGGGCACACTTATCTCATCTGTTGTTGTCAATGAGCAGCTGATAAAAACACTCTTTTAAAAATGTCACTGTTTATCCAGAGGTCAGTGGATTTCTTTGCTGTCTGTAGCCCACGCTTACCCTCTAATCACCTCATTGGCTAGCACCAGCTGGCTGAAGTCTGAATGGTGGCATGCAGGTAGATCAGATCACATGCCCGAAGAAATGAACACAGCCCATCAGACGGCTCGTGCTCAGCCTGCACATGGCAGGTGGTCGGCAGTGTGTTTATAATAATTTGGGCTGGTTGCCAGGGGCCGTTGCACTTTGTCATGTCTCGTGGGGAGTATTGTGTCTTCTGCTTGTCTGTGATGTCTTTGAGCATCCTTCCATTAACAGAGTCTCCGCTTGCAAAAAAATAGGACAAACACACAGACCACAGTTGGTCTTTTTTATCTGGAAGGAATGTAGCTACCTAGTATTTTGTTGTTGTTGTTGTTGTTGTTGTTGTTGTTCTAAAGCTGATGTGTGCTATATTTTCCAATGCTAAAATGAAATTTTTTTTTTTTTTTCAAAATCTCTAAAATGAGTAAAAAAAATCATTATTTTTTATTACCATTAGAGCTGTTCTCATTGGCACAGTGGTGTACCAGAAAAATTAATAATGGCACTTCATGCCCAAAATATTGCCGACCCCTGGTATAGAGTATCCAAATTTAATTCATACAGAAAATTGGAATATCGGAAAAACAGTTCATGCCTAAAGCAGCATTTCCATCTACTGTGTTTAAGAGAACAAAATTTCACTTTCAGAGAAATTGATACAAAATAAAAATAGAAATGAATGTTAAATCCACTGGGTAAAGTCACTTTAGTTTTTTAATGTAATTCATTTATTGTTTGTTAAAGATTGTTTCCATATTTAGTATTAGTATTATTAATATGAAATGGCTTTTATTTTTATATTTTCAGTTTTCATTTTAATCTTAGTTTTAGTCAGTTTTGTACTTTTAGTTTGTTGCAAAGGCAAAATTTGCACGTTTTTCATCTAATAATTATATTGTATTTTATTGTATTTCACTTATTTCAATTAATGAAAACAATTTTAATGTTTAGTAATAATGCTGCATCAGAGCAGCATGTGAGATGCTGTGTGATAACATTGTTCTGATATTTTATTTTTTATTAAATATAATTTATTTCTTGTTCACTGGCAATGGTTGACAGATGTAGTAATTATTATTATTTTAACTTTTATTATTTAGCTTTTATTTTTATATTTTTAGTTTTTATTTTAATTTTAGTAATTTTATAGTGCGCTTTTGTCATTTTTATTAGTTTTAGTTTTTAGAATGTTTTTAAGCTGAAGTTTTTCATCTAATATTTATATTTTATTTTATTTCAGCTTTATTTCAACGAAAACAGTTTTAATAATTTTAGTGTCAGTTTTAATTAAAAAAAATAATACTACTGCATCAGATTATTATTTGAGACCTTATACGATGATATTGTTCTGATATTTTCTTCTCTGAGCAAATTATTCAGTCATAATGAGTAAGTCACATGACATTTTTGATTGATACTTATATAGTAAGATATATACAGGTGCATCTCAATAAATTAGAATGTCGTGGAAAAGTTCATTTATTTCAGTAATTCAACTCAAATTGTGAAACTCGTGTATTAAATAAATTCAGTGCACACAGACTGAAGTAGTTTAAGTCTTTGGTTCTTTTAATTGTGATAATTTTGGCTCACATTTAACAAAAACCCACCAATTCACTATCTCAACAAATTAGAATATGGTGACATGCCAATCAGCTAATCAACTCAAAACACCTGCAAAGGTTTCCTGAGCCTTCAAAATGGTCTCTCAGTTTGGTTCACTAGGCTACACAATCATGGGGAAGACTGCTGATCTGACAGTTGTCCAGAAGACTATCATTGACACCCTTCACAAGGAGGGTAAGCCACAAACATTCATTGCCAAAGAAGCTGGCTGTTCACAGAGTGCTGTATCCAAGCATGTTAACAGAAAGTTGAGCGGAAGGAAAAAGTGTGGAAGAAAAAGATCTGAGAGAACCGCAGCCTTATGAGGATTGTCAAGAAAAATCGATTCAAGAATTTGGGTTAACTTCACAAGGAATGGACTGAGGCTGGGGTCAAGAGCCACCACACACAGACGTGTCAAGGAATTTGGCTACAGTTGTCATATTCCCCTTGTTAAGCCACTCCTGAACCACAGACAACGTCAGAGGCGTCTTACCTGGGCTAAGGAGAAAAAGAACTGCACTGTTGCCCAGTGGTCCAAAGTCCTCTTTTCAGATGAGAGCAAGTTTTGTATTTCATTTGGAAACCAAGGTCCTAGAGTCTGGAGGAAGGGTGGAGAAGCTCATAGCCCAAGTTGCTTGAAGTCCAGTGTTAAGTTTCCACAGTCTGTGATGATTTGGGGTGCAATGTCATCTGCTGGTGTTGGTCCATTGTGTTTTTTGAAAACCAAAGTTACTGTGACCCGTTTACCAAGAAATTTTGGAGCACTTCATGCTTCCTTCTGCTGACCAGCTTTTTAAAGATGCTGATTTCATTTTCCAGCAGGATTTGGCACCTGCCCACACTGCCAAAAGCACCAAAAGTTGGTTAAATGACCATGGTGTTGGTGTGCTTGACTGGCCAGCAAACTCACCAGACCTGAACCAAGATTGTCAAGAGGAAAATGAGAAACAAGAGACCAAAAAATGCAGATGAGCTGAAGGCCACTGTCAAAGAAACCTGGGCTTCCATACCACCTCAGCAGTGCCACAAACTGATCACCTCCATGCCACGCCGAATTGAGGCAGTAATTAAAGCAAAAGGAGCCCCTACCAAGTATTGAGTACATATACAGTAAATGAACATACTTTCCAGAAGGCCAACAATTCACTAAAAATGTTTTTTTTTTTTTATTGGTCTTATGAAGTATTCTAATTTGTTGAGATAGTGAATTGGTGGGTTTTTGTTAAATGTGAGCCAAAATCATCACAATTAAAAGAACCAAAGACTTAAACTACTTCAGTCTGTGTGCACTGAACTTATTTAATACACGAGTTTCGCAATTTGAGTTGAATTACTGAAATAAATTAACTTTTCCATGACATTCTAATTTATTGAGATGCACCTGTATATGCATCATATGCACATTTTTTGAAATTTCATTCGTGTCTTGTTTACATCTATCATTTTTTATGCAGTATGTCATATAATTTATATAACAGCTATACACAGATAATGATATCTAACAAACACTAGAGACAAAACAGGCCGGACAGATTTTGTTCCGTTTTGGAGAAAAATTGGAAACAAAGTCAACACTGAGAATTCCAACCAAACATATGAGAAATGGATGTTCATGTTGAGGTCCGGTGTGATGTTTTATTTGGCGCTTTAGAGAGCCTCCTGTTCAGTATCACACTCAATACAGCGGCACGCTTTCACCGACTACAGGAAATCAGGTTTGGCTGAGATGTGCGGCTCTGAACAACAACACCGGCCTCACGAGATGTGAATCATACAGTGTATCAATTTTTCAGGCAGAGCTTTTAGGTGGCGTGCGTGTGCAGGCGTTTGAAATCCCTGGCCTGTTTCTCAAAGCCGAATCCGACTATCCGGCTGCTTCCTGCTCCACTTTGTTGTGCTTAATTCAGAAAGCCTGACAGCATCCTAGAGAGGGCATATACTGCACAGATACACGCTGCAAAAGGAGGTTATTCTAGGCCTTCACTGGGTAAAAGAAAATGGTTTTGTGTGTTTGAAATGCTGTTACACACACGGGACAGCTGAAGATCTCTTGAGACTGCTGTCCTCTATGTCTAGTTCACTTCTTTTTCGCTATGAAAACTTATTTTATGGTGCATGCAGATTTAGACACATTGTAGAAAATGCATTTTTATCTGGAGTTATATTGTTTTTGCTATTGCCCATAGTTTAATAATGCATTTAGTTTTGCAGTGGCCGTAGTTTTTATTATTTTATTTTGTTTTATTTGTTATTTTATTTTATTTTATTTATTTATTGTATTTTATTGAGGGGGCACCAGGGTCAGTCTGTGTTACTTGATACCCAAGGCTACTTGGAAAAAAACTGAATACTTCTGAATAAGCAATAGTGCCATAAATTGATCAGTGCTGTTCCTTTGAAATTACTATTCATCAAATAATCCTTAGAAATTCTGTAAAGAACCCCGTATCACGTTTTTCACAAAAATATTAAGCAGCACAAGTGTTTTTAACATTGATAATAATAATATGAAATGTTTTGTGAGCTGTGAATCACCATATTAGAATGATTTCTGAAGGATTGTGACACTGAAGACTGAAAAATCAGCTTTGCCATAACACATAAATTACATTTTAGAATATATTCAAATAGAAAATAATTATTTTAAATTGTAATAATATTTCACAATAATACTGTTTTTAATGCATTTTTGATCAAATAAATGCAGCCTTGGTGAGCATAACTGACTTCTTTCTTCAAAAAAATCTTACCGACCCCAATTTTTTGAACGGAAGTCTATATATAAATTAGTTTTGTCTAACCGTCCAGTTAAAATATCTAAAAATCCTTACAACAGTCAGTGTTGACTTAATAGCTTGTCTCTAATGGTGCTGTGCAGTGACATTCACATTAGTTATAGGTGTTTTGCGTCACAGCTGTTCCTGTTTTAGTGTATCAGCATTCATGTCCATTTTGTATTTACATGGAATATTTTTCCAGTTATATTACTGTATCTCAGGACTGTGAGTGTCCATGAGAGACCGCTAGAGTCCTGCGGACCTCTCTAATTAATCTTTGATGACAAGTTCTGCAGGAGAGAGCTTCATGGAGCTGAAGCCTCGTGGTTTTATTCATGAGCAAGCTGAATCATCTCTCTGATTTATGGTGCCCGATTGCTCCTCTTGGCGTTTAGGAGGCCTGAATTCTCTTGTAATTATACCCAGCGCTCCATGGAGAACCATCTCGCATCTAACCTCTGCTGATCGTCCCCTGTCTCCAGATCTGTGTCAGCAAAGAGGCCAGAGCTGCAAGTGCAGATAAAAACACCTGATGTTCGGTGCTCTCTGCAGATTTTTAAATGCTCACTCTGGCAAAACACAATACACAAGATTGGTTTTGCTCAGATACGGCTCTTTTAAGGGTCAAGAGTTCTTAGTAGGGCTGCGTGATAATTGTTAAACTGATAATCATGATTGATTTGCTCAAAAATTTTAATCACGATTATTGTAATTTTAGATTTAATCAGAATTAATGCACATTCACATAAGCACAAATCAAGAGAACATCAAATTGCATGGTTTATTTACCTAATCTAGTTTCCTCATTGTATATTCATCATAAATAACCAAAATCACAAGATTCTTTCAAAAGATAAACCAGTGAAATTTCTAGCATTAACTCCAAATATTCCAAATTATGTCAGTTTTTCTATTAAAACAACAGTGTAAAACTGTGTGAGTAACCTGAAAGAAAGACTTGGATGTATTACAATATTATTTGTGCAACTCCAATTTATATTATATGGGCAGAAATTTATCCATTTAACCCTCCTGTTGTGTTTAGGTCAATTAGACCCAGACTAGATTTTCAAACTCCACAAATTATTTATTTCTTGAATATTTCTCATTTAGGGTCATTAATGCGCATGCAAAGTTTTGACACACAGATTTGTGTTTTGGAAAGCTTATGCACAATTTGCTAAAGAATCAGGTAAAAAAAAAACGAAATGTTTATTGTACAAATTATGTAAGTACGAATTATGTAAATGTTTGTAGTTATTTGCACCTCAGTGTGCAAATATTCACTGCAAGTAGTCATAAAAACACCTTTTTTATTTAATTTTGCATCTGTGCAGCTGATTTTGACAAAATATGTGGGTCAAATTAACCACTAACACAATAGAAATAACACTAAAAATAGGAGAGAATTATTACATTTCTGACATATTTTATGTTTTAGTCTCTGACAAACTACAGTAGAGGTTTTGTGTTTTTAGTATTTTTCATAGTGACGATTTTTGGCCAATTAAATGGCAGCCAGTGAGGTTCAATTTGACACCCAAAACAAAAGTTGTATCCAGTTTTTGAACACAACATGAGAGTTAAAAGAAACTTTTGACATCTGGCAACCACATAAATGAAAGCTTGCGGAGGCTTGTTATCAGTGCAAGATAATGAAAATGTCAAATGAAAAAAAAAAAAAGAAAGAATAAACAACCAGGCAAATATTGCAGATGATTATGCTTGTTGGCAGATGCTAATTGAGACAAGCATAAATCATGATCACAATTAAAATACTATTTATCATGCAACTCTAGCTCTTAGGTATGTTTCATTTATATGAATTAAGTTTGTTTCAGATTTTTCTTTCAGTAAGAGTGCAGAAGTATGACATTATTTAGGACAGGTTAGCTCAGATTATTTGGTTTTGTGAGAATTTGTTGAGACAAGTTGGAGTTCATATTGAAATTTGACTTTTGATTGCTAAGTTTAAGCAGCAGGTTAGACAAATCTCCATTTTGCATTATGTTTTGGCCCATTGCTGTTTAGAAGAAACAGTTGAGATATTGAGGTTCTCACATTTTTCTTTCCTGTGAGAAGATACTAAAGATCTCACATCCACAGCTGATGGATCATCTCTCTCTCTCTCTCTCTCTCTCTCTCTCTCTCTCTCTCTCTTTCTCTCTCTCTGCAGCATTATAATATATTTTCAAAAATCCGACAGGCTCCTAATGCATCCTGGGAAAGTTGAGACCGCTGGTGTACCCATCAGTGTAATCGATGTAATCTCATCCGTGTGCCCTCAGCCTTCAGTCTTGGAGCCATTTGAGCTTCCGCGTTTCTCATGGAGGGCTCATATGCTACACGAGCGAGACCCATCTGAATATGTTTCCCGGAAAAGGAAGCAGTTTTTCACTCTAGGTGCCATTGAGGCTAGCGCACACTACAGATTCTCTTTTTATGTTTTTAAGTATACTACACTCTTATTGCATATGGATTATCTATATTGCACTCTCAAAATATCAATAGAAGAACCATTTTGGGTTCCCCAAAGAACCTTTCAGTGAGCAGTTTTTAGAAGAATTGTTAAGGTTCTTTATTGGCATTGATGGTTCCATGAAGAATCTTTTGTGAAATGGGTGTTAAGGGTTCTTCATGGAACAATCAATGTCAGTACCTTTATTTTTAAGAACCTTTCATTTTTAACAGTTCTTCTAAGAACTGCTCACTGAAAGGTTCTTTGTGGAACCCAAAATGTTTCTTCTTTTGCATCGCTACAAAAACACCCGATTAGATCCTTTACTTTTAGGAATATAAAATACTGAGCATTTCTGATAAGGTTTTTGTACTGAAAAGTAACAAGGTAGCATAACTGTTGTGAATTTGTCACATTGTCGTTAAATGTGCAGAGGGTTTCCGTATTGCTGCATGTTTTTGGCTTTAAAGTATTCAGGAGGCATTCGCTTGTCACTGTTTCCAAACACACACAAACACACGTCTGTTTAAAAATACTTTCTTTTAATTACTGCCAGCCTCTTTTTATAGATGATTTTCCATGCTGCATGTTTTGCTGTGAATTAATGCTGTGTTAATTTGTAAACAATGTGGTTTGGGAAATGGTCAGTCTGGAAAAATATTGCGCCCATTGAAAAGCTTCATTGAGTGGCTCTTAAAAATCTTTCCCCCATCCGATTCCAGAGAAATGAGTTTGAGGCAGAGCAGAAGGGACATCAGAAGTAGACGCCATGCAGTCGGCACGGGCAGATGGCGGGTAATGCGGCGTCGCAGGGGATGGACCCGTCTTGGCGGCCTGCTTGTTTAACTGAACCAGATTAGGAGCAGATACACACTACTCTACTTCCCATGAATATAGTACACTGGTGTCGCATTTTTTGAAAGCATTATTTACTTTAGAGGCACATGTTTTTGTCCTGATAGAAGTGGTTAATAAACTATTAACTAAGATAAAATTAAACTAAATGGTGAATTCTGGCCTGTCCTTTTTAAAAATTAAATTAAATTAAATTATTTAATTTTATTTAATTTACTGTTTTATTTTATTTATTTCAATTAATTGTATTTTTTGAAAATATTTTTGTTCAGTGTTTAGTTCAAATGGATGTTAAAAATGTAAAAAAAAAAAAAAAGTCACACAAAATGTACCCTTCTGAGATGACCTCGCTAACAACATTTTTTGAATATATATATATATATATATATATATATATATATATATATATAAAATACACTGTGAAAATATTGTATATATATATATACATATATATATATATATATATATATATATATATATATATATATATATATATATATATATATATATATAAAATGTGTGTGTGTGTGTGTATATATATATATATATATATATATATATATATATATATATATATATATATATACAGGTGCATCTCAATAAATTAAAATGTCGTGGAAAAGTTCATTTATTTCAGTAATTCAACTCAAATTGTGAAACTTGTGTATTAAATAAATTCAATGCACACAGACTGAAGTAGTTTAAGTCTTTGGTTCTTTTAATTGTGATGATTTTGGCTCACATTTAACAAAAACCCACCCACTTTTCCACGACACTCTAACCTATCTATGTATGTATATGTATGTATGTATATATATATATATATATATATATATATATATATAAAATACCATATCTTCACAGTGTATTATATTTATATAACACACTGGGAGCTAACAGACCTATGACCACCACTCACATGCAAAGCTGTCTTTTCACAAGTGTGTTTACAAGTTATAAGTAACGTGAGGTTAAACAGACAAAGGGTTTCAGACAGACAAGTTTCAGCTTGTAACTTTTGGAGCTTGTCCCAGCAAAGGTCACTCACAACTTGACATGCTCAGAACTTTTCAGACAGACCTGACAGAACAGCATATGAAACCCATCGTCTGGTAGAACAAACATTCTGTACTCATAGTAAACATTACAGCAGCTCTTTCTTGACACATTTCAGAAATTTATCTCCATATAATCACATATCTCTGACATTCACAGATGTAAAGCTGCTGGATGTTATTTTGGATGTTAAATACCTTGTTCTATCTATATGCAAAGAAAATTTTTGTAAATAAATACTTTATTGATCAGTTTTCTGAATCTAAATAACGTGGTACATTAAAATGTTTCTCTGTTGAACATGTAAAACCAAAGATAGTTTTAGACATAAAGCTGGAACCTTAAAGGAATAGTTATTTTATTTTATTTTATTTTATTTTATTTTATTTTTGTTTTTTAAATTTATTTTTATTTTCTCTTTATTTATTTGGTAGCTTTGTTACTACTTTTGATGTTGATAGCAGTATTTTAATTATTGGTTGACGTACATATGCCTAATCAGAACACAAGGAACAGCCCAAAATATCACAGTAACATACGTATATTTTCAGCTGCATTTGAAGAGTTTATTTGCAAAAACAGATAACTCCGTTTTTAAAAATTTTCAAATATCATGTTTTTTATTGTTATCATGTTTTTATTGTTTTATTTTGTTGGTTAGCTGTATTTTTTTAAAGTTATTATTATTTAATAAAAACAACCCAACTGCAGTTTGATTGATATTAATTGGAATGCAGAATAAAAAAAAAACATGATTTTTTACAATTTTAATTTTATGCAAAAACAGATAACTCCGTTTTTAAAAATTTTCAAAAATCATGTTTTTTATTGTTATCATATTTTTATGGTTTTATTTTGTTAGTTAGCTGTATTTTTTTAAGTTATTATTATTTAATAAAAACAACCCAACTGCAATTTGATTGATATTAATTGGAATGCAGAATAAAAAAAACATGATTTTTGTAGAGTTAGATAACAGAGTTATTTGTTTTTGCAAATAAACTCTTCATTTGCATTTATATTTACATTTACATTGCTTATTTTCCCAAATACGTTGGTATTTTGGTACTCATGCCCTCATTTACTGACAAGAATCCATCTATATGATAGTTATAAGTGTTGAATACGGATACAGAACATGGTTTAATTAAGTAAATTGCCCTAAATTCCCACTAGATTAGACATTTATTAATCTCACAAGGTAATGAGTATAATTTTGCGTAAGGCATGTATGGTGAAATGCGGCTGTAGAAAGTAGCACACGAGTATCTTCCGCTTTAACAAACACGGTTACCTGACACAAAACAGAGCAAGTCACATTCTCTGTAGTCATGGTGATCTGTATGAACTGCAGCTTTTCCTCTGATCCGATTTTCCACGGCCCCTCTCACCCCCTCACTAGATCTTATGCAAATGAACGGCTCTCAGAAGGTGGAATGTCGCCCGGCCGCGTTCCGTCGATCCTGGAAATGAGCAAAACTATGTGAAGATGAAGCGGTAATTCATCTTATTCTGAGCTCTGATCTCAGCGCTGTGCTTTGGCTTGAGGAGGATGTAATTGGTCTCAGTGGGGTTTTGTGAGTATGTGTGGTCGTAGATAAGCCGGCTCAGTTTTCTTGTAGATCTTGTCTGGTGGACTCACTAGATACGCACATTGTCACGTCTCTTCTGCGGACATCGTGTTCACCAAACCCTAAATTTATTGTTTGGAGAAGGAAAGTTCTATTCAGACTCGGCCTCTGTCTTTGAGATGTTGTTCAAAAGCAGTTTAATAACGCAATGTTGTTCGCAATGTGGGATCAGGTTCAGTTTTTAAAAAAGAGGCCACTATTTCAGGGATTTTTGAGTCTGAGTTCAGAGTTTTGAATTTTATTTGACACCAAAAAAGAAAAAAAAAATAATAATATTATAACTCATTTGTCAAGGATAACAAAGTAATAAAAAGCATTTCCTTTGAAGTCCTTCATTGCAAAAAGAAATTGCTATACGAAAAAAAACCAAAAAAAAAAAAATGTTTTCGCTACTTGAAATAAAGCTGAAATAAAATATAAACACTTTTATTAAAAAAAAATTTAAAATTTAAAAAAAACAGAAAAACTAAAATAAAATGTTGCCTTAGATTAAGTTGAAGTACTAAAATTACTAAAACTATAACAAAAAATCTAATAAAAATTCCAAAAACACAGACAATTATTAAAATATTTATTAAAATTAAAGCTGTAAATATAAAAATGAAAGCCAATTCAAAACATTAATAAATACTATAACAATAACATTAATAAATACTGTAACAATACATAAACATAATACACAAACATTACATGAACTTTCAATTTCAGAACGCAAAACGTGTACTGTATATTAAGTCTTTATTGGCTTGCTTGCTTTATTTATTTATTTATTGCATATCTGCAGCTTTCTACAGTTCATGAATAATCACATACTGTATGAACAGATGTTAGAGAAGCAAAAAATCTAAACAGTTTAATTAAAAGGATCAGAGAGAGGGTGGAAAAGTATCATAAAAAGCTAAATTATGTTTTTAGTGCACAAAAAGAAACAAAATATAACCACTTTAAAAGAATATTAGCACATTTGGAACTAGGGATGTGTATATGAAGTGCATGTCAAAGGAAAAATCCATGTCATGAATAACAATGAGACAGTGACTTCTCATAGGATTAGACCACAGTCTCATGAATAATTACGAGACACTGCATACTCATCGTTGAGTTCAAACCCAAAAGAACAAATCAGAATAACTAGTATAGTATTGTGTTGTAGAGTTTCGTGACCCTTTAAAGAACCCTCACCATGGTAATGCACTTTTATAATTAGTTGTGTGAATGTAATTAAGCATATTTTCTTTCTATTCATAAAGCATATGTTATTTTGACTTTTTAAGGTCAGGTCATGAAGATCGTCATGGGTTTATCACCGATCATTGGTTGTAAAGATAAAGATAATGCATATCTGCCAGAGTGTCACCATGGTGACAGAGATGATCAGATGCTGTGCTGCTGTATGAACCATATTTATCACAATGTTGACACAATTTTGGTCTGCTTGTGTTTTATTAAATGAGACATTCAGTATACTTTGCTTTGCTGTTTTAGCTCCTGCCATTTACACATTCCTTCCTATAAGAAATACTGTATTAGCTAGATTATATCGTAACACTGCATGTTGTCACATTTTGTGCACTTTTGTACTATGAAGTCCTTTTATAATGTTATCCAAGGCATCTTGCGCCAAAAATGTAGTTTTTCATAACCATTTTCCACCCTCATTGTACCTTTAAAGAAATAGTTCACCCAAAAATGAAAATTTCCTGAACTTTGCTCACCTTCAGACCATTCATGATGTGAGTTTGTTTCTTCATCAGAACAGATTTGGAAAAAATTTGCATTACATCACTTGCTCACCAATGGGTCCTCTGCAGTGAATGGGTGCCGTCAGGATGAGAGTCCAAACAGCTGATAAAAACATCACAATAATCCACAAGTAATCCACACCACTCCAGTCCATCAGTTAACATCTTGTGGAGAGCATGTGTGTTTGTAAGAAACAAATCCATCATTAAGCCATTTTAACTTTAAACCATTGTTTATGGCCAAAATATGAATCCATTTTAATGTTTCCTGTTTCAGTGAAAAAAATCCATCCCCTGTTGTCCTCTCACATCAGAATTCACCAACATATTTGTTTATAACAGTTTTTGACTGTTTATACTAGAACGGTGCTTGATCTGTGCATATTTCTCCCCTGATTCAGATGAGGCAACTTTTTCACTGGCGAAAGCAATATTATGGATAGAGTTAAAAGTTAAAAACATGTTAATAATGGATTTGTTTATTACAAACATGATGCTTTCACTTCACAAGACCTTAATTGATGTACTGGAGTCATGTGGATTTTTGTGATGTTTTTATCAGCTCTCAGTCTGACGGCACCCATTCACTGCAGAGCATGTGATTTAACGCTACATTTCTCCAAATCTGACCCAATGAAGAAACAAACTCATCTACATCTTATGGAATGATTGTAAGCTAATTTTCATTTTTTGTGAACTGTTACTTTAAGAATTATGACTACCGGTATAGTTAATACTGTCATTCATCAGGACAGATTAAATTACCTTGATGTGTAAATGTTTATGTGTTCATGATGTCAGCTTAGTTTCTGTAAATGGTCTTGGTGGATTGTTGAAGAGTAGTTAATTTGATTATTTGGTATACATAGCATGTAATAATTTGATTTGTAGACTTTTAATCGATGGACTAACATTAGTATGGTGCAACAGTTTTATTATATTACACCAAGGAGGTCTTATTGTGACTCATTGCATTTGGAAACTGAATGTTTTTGTAATATGTGTTCATATTTTCTGCTCGTGATGGATCATCTCTGAAATATTGTAGCGCTGCTGTTTTCTCAATTTTCATTAGATGCTGTTGTCAAAGAACTTGACGCACACGTCTTACGGTCAGTCTTTGTTTATTGGGCCTGCTGGCCTTGAGTGAACATCTCAAGAATGTCTCTGTGTTCAAAGACTCAGCCATAGATGGACTTCCTTATTTCAAAAACAAGCTCATGAGAAATAGTCCAGTGATCCTGTTCCTCATCTGACACTTGAGTTACTAAGCAGTTGAGGGGGAAAACCAAACTATCTTCATCTCTTCTTTTCCCACAGTTCTGAAGATGACCATGTATAGACAATATTATTTTGAATCTCAGCCCTGCAGGATTAATCCTTTTACACCTGCATGCTGTGTGTCTGCTTTCAAACAAACATCTCAATCACAGTCTCATAGTTGTTTATGCAGGCGTTCAGTCAGCTGCACAGATGCCAGTTCTTTCGAACTGAGCTGTTAGTAAAGCACTAAAGAGTTTATTCTCTCTTTCTCCATCTGTCCACACACTGACAGAGGAAGTGGTTGTTCCTCCATCTGTATCGCCTGTCTCTTGATTAGACGTGTTAAGAGAATGAAAGTGTGAGGTTTATCGCTTCACAGCTGACAGAAAGACATTGTATCTATTTAATGTTACTTGAAGGTGATTTTGTGAGGTGAATCTTATGAAAACTGTCAAGAAATGTCCAGCCATATTTCACATCCAAGACTTGCAACTTGCGAAAACCTACGACAGTGTGCAAGGATGTAAACATGCCGTTCAGTAGAAATGTTTATCCGCACACACACTCACATGCACGTGGCTGCCTGAGCTGGTCAAAACATCATCAGTCTCACACGCTGTTGCCCCATCTCACGGCCCACTTACAGGTCATTACATCTTCATGTTTTTCTCACACGTGACGCTCTTTAAATTCCTGTAATATGAGATGTTCTTATCTCTCAGGCATGAGCGGACTGTTCATGCTTTCATGGGTTTTGTTTTCGTGCTCGAGATGAGTGCCAGTTAATTTGAGGCCTTTAAGACTGTATTGGTAACCTCTATTAGTCTGAAATTTGGTTTGATATGGACATCATAATTCATAATGGTTCAATTCAGTCATATTTGTAAAGATCTTCTCCATTTTTTCAGGTGTTTCACATGTCAATATGGACATTGCTTTTGATATAAAGATGATTTATACAAACATATAATCTCATATTACGGGAATGTAAAGATTAAACATTATAATAAATGTCTTTTAATTTTTTATTATTACTTTTTACAACTTAAATCTTATAAATTAGACAAATTGAGAAAATTTCAGATTTCATTCTCTTATCATATTTATTTTCTCACTTTTCTGACAAAAACGGGAAATTTTTAGTGCCATTACAAGAGAATGTAAACAGCAAATTTTGTGTATAATGCATGCTTTATGCATTTCGTGCTCTTGTTATGCCACAAAGAATAATTGGAAATGTAGTTATGCATGACTGTTGCAACATAAATCAACAAAATGAGTAGTATTTTCTACATTCACAGTTGCAGCTTAGCAAGATCAATACCAGCTTGCTTATACCATCATTCTTTAATTGACACAAAGTCATTAACAACAGCAAAAAAAAGAGTATTATGAAATAAGCGAGTCTGTGCTTGAAGATTTGGAGGATTTCTGCTGTTCTCATGTAAAAGATGTTAAGTAAACTGTTTGGTTGCTTTAAACAATTTTTAAAATCTCTGGTGTAGATAAACTAGTACATTTGCTCTTCACCTCAAAGTGGCATTTTAAAGGACAGTGTTTTCTATACAACTGACAATTGACATTTGTCCAAATAATGGGACTGTAGGCCAGTTGAAGCTCTTGAATCATTTACTGAATCACTGTGACCAACTTCCACAAATGAATAGCTTTTTTTTTTTTTACAGTGGATATTGCAGAGGAAAACATTATGAAGAGGTTTGTCCATTTGAAATGCAAATAATGAAGTGGTTGTTGTACAAAGGAAGCTTTGGTACAGCCTGTCCAGTGATATCATCTGTGTTTTTTAGTAGTAGCCACTATAGTGTAGTGGCTGATTGATTGAATACAGTGATTCATAAATGTTTCCTCTAATTTGCACTTTTTTGAAACCTTATAGCTGATTGTGTTGACTTCATTTGGTTTTATATTGTAGTTCTTGTTTGTGGTCTCAGACTGCATATAGGTGAATCATGAATCATTAATCAGCATTTCCCAGAATTATTAAGTCATGTGCTCAGTATTAGCTAAAGTGTGTGCAATAGAGGAGTTTTAGAGATTTATCAAATGTTGGCATAGTTTTTTATGTGGTAACACAGAGAAAGTTTTATTTCTCTATAGCTGAGGAGACTTCATTTAGTTTGCTTGTCCAATTTGTACATGTGGGTCAATAGAATTTTTGTTTGACTTTAGCATTTAATATGTTGGGTGTTTAAAAAATCGTATTTCATTCTCTGGCTGTCAGTCCTGGTGAGTTTCACAGTCAAAGTCTAGTTTAGACTAGTTCAGTCACTGTGCCGTAATTGTCTCCTTCCTTCCTTTTGCTGTCTTGTGTTATGAGGATGTTGAGACATCACCTCTGCCCCCTGTGCTGTTTCACGGCTCCAGAAGACTCGTATGTGGCAGTGAATCAGGATGAGAGTGCGTTCTGGCAGGTTTGGGAGTAACAGTACACCGTGTTATATTCCTTCATGTCTGCTAGAAGAAATTCAGACCTCCCAATAAGAGCCATAAACAAATCAACATGAATCATAATGGACTGGAGTAGTTCCAGATACCAGATCACAATAGTGACAGATATAAAATACATACTCAGATATGGAAAACACCATATATACAGTATGTATGTGTGTGCGTGTGTGTGTGTATATGTATATATATATATATACAGTGGGTACGGAAAGTATTCAGACCCCCTTAAATTTTTCACTCTTTGTTATATTGCAGCCATTTGCTAAAATCATTTAAGTTCATTTTTTTTTCCTCATTAATGTACACACAGCACCCCATATTGACAGAAAAACACAGAATTGTTGACATTTTTGCAGATTTATTAAAAAAGAAAAACTGAAAAAGAACAGCATTTATTCAAAATAGAAATCTTTTCTAACAGTAAGTCTTCACTATCACTTTTTATCCATTTAACACATCCTTGAATAAAAGTATTAATTTCTTTAAAAAAAAAAAAAAAAAGAAAGAAAAGAAAAGAAAAAAAAGAAAGAAAACATTTACTGACCACAAATGATGCTGAAAATTCAGCTTTACTTCACAGGAATAAATTATATTTTAAAGTATATTAAAATAGAAAACTGTTATTTTAAATTGCAATAATAGTTCACAGAATTACAGTTTTACTCTGTATCTTTGATCAAATAAATGCAGCCTTGGTGAGCATAAAAAAACTTCTTTAAAAAACATTAAAAATCTTACTGATCCCAAACTTTTAAACCCCACTGTATATGAAAAAAGAATGCACAAATTATTAGTTATTATTAGGTAGTAGGTATTATTAGTGCCAGTGGTTGAAAATCACTATATTAATAATCAAGATCTTAATCCATCGAGTAAGAAATAATGATCTAATGTACACATTGTTTAAAAAAACAAAAACAAAAAAAAACATTCTTTATTAGATTTTCCTCACCACTGTCAC
Organism: Spinibarbus caldwelli; assembly: GCA_039654775.1. Classification (NCBI taxonomy): domain Eukaryota; kingdom Metazoa; phylum Chordata; class Actinopteri; order Cypriniformes; family Cyprinidae; genus Spinibarbus; species Spinibarbus caldwelli. The sequence goes on along the minus strand of CM077227.1, from coordinate 29,718,547 downwards.
CTTTTGAATTAAAATGTTTCTCTTCACATTTATTCATCTAATATTACAATAATAGCAGAACAAATGTAGGTTATTTAATGAAATGTACATATTTTTCACATAGTATTTAAATGTTTTCTTCTGCCTTTAGCACAATCACAAAAAAGCCAAATATTTAATTTTAGAAGCAGCATTTTTAACTACACCTGTTTTATACATTTATGAATATAGAATAAATGGGTCTTTATTCATGAAAATGAAGCTGTCATTATGTTTTAGCAAAGAGGTCCTTGGCATCAAAAAACTTTGGGTGATTTTGATCTTAAGAGCACTGTAGAAACCACATAGCATTGTCCTAGAATGCACCATGGTATGATGGTTGTAAATGTTGCATATTGCAAAAATCTAGTATTTTAGCCCTCATTAGACACCCTAGTTCTCTCTGAATGTGACGCCTTAAGTGGCTGTTTAAAATGGTTGGATATGGCTGCTGTTCCTGTTATGACTACGCAAATATTTGCAATGCATTTTGCGGGGATATTTTTCTGGGATAGCAGTGATTCAGCTGTTTCTGTGGTTGGACATCTTCTGTGGTAAACATTTACACTGGGAGATAGTGAAGAGAGAGGTGGAGGGCCGAGATAAAAGATGCACGTCAGCACGACGAAATAAATCTCGGCTTTTTAAGAGCCGAAGAGAAAGGAGGAATTATCAGCCTGTGTGTGTGTTTAACACGTGAACTGTGGGTGACTGGCATGTGGACAGTCAGGGCAAGAGATGCTCAGGTTCCTAATGGCCACACACACACATTTGCAGTATCTCTGGGTAAAGCTCATGCGCCTGGAGAAGCATTTGAAGCACTGAGCCACACCGCTGCCTCTGATTGGCTGGGGGAGGATGCAAGAAAAGCAGCCAGGCTCCGCCTCCTCCCCCTCCTGTGCGTGTTAGAAAGGAGATAGCTTGAGGAGAGCCAACAGCTTCATTTCGCCGAACGCACATTAATTCTGCATACTCCAGGGAGATCAGTCGACGCAGAACGTTCTCCAGCTGAAGAACCCAAAACAAACCCAGACTGGAGCGAGAGCACCACTTTAAATGTTGTTTAAGAGCGCACTGCACTCTGAGTTCAGCCCATTGTCCTCAGTCTCAGCACTACAGCATCCTCTCCGATCGCCCCGGCTGTAAACATGGGCAGGCAAAGCCAAGATGCCACGTCCACCACGGGCACGGGTGCGGGCAGTACCACCGGCCGCATGCAGCGCTCCCAGAGCCGCATGAGTCTGTCGGCTTCCTTCGAAGCGCTGGCCATCTACTTCCCCTGCATGAATTCATTTGATGAGGAAGATGGAGGTAAGATGTGTCACATGTGGAAAGGTCCAAATGAACATCTTGCAATTTGCAGGATATGTGGTGTTATAGAGCTTACCAACTGTTTTTAATTTATATTTAATTAGGTTTGCGGTCATGTATGGTTTCTGTTGGAGTTTGCATAAGTAATGAGCAGAATTGTGCATGGCTGTCAGTAAAATAGTTATTTATGTGCATAAATTGCTGTGACTGTTTTTTAGCACTGAATAGTTGTGCAATGTGTTTTGATGGTTTAGTGGGAATCAGGCGTCATGTGTTGTGACCTTGAAGGTGTTTGATTTCCTTTCTCTACAGCATCTCTCTCTTTTTCTCCCCCTTCAGTCGGTATAGAGATTAATATCATTGGATATATCATATGACTTTTCATATCTTGCAGAACAAATACCTTTTGTGTGATGTGTAGGTGCAACCAGATTTTAGTTAATGCATTAATATATTCATCACTGAGTGAATCTCATAAGAATACGTCCAGGTCATATTTCACCGCAAAATATTTATTTATTTATTTGATTTTTTAAAATGTATTTATTTATTTATTTAAAAAAAAAATTTGAATAAATAAAATGAAGCATATTGATTTTTTTAAAATTACAATTAAGCACATTTTCCCCCCAAAATTCTCAATACCATAATGAATCCAGAAATTGTACTTTGAGGGTTATTATTGTTACTGTACTACAGGAATAAATACTTTAATACAGTGTTTTTTTAAGAAATCAGCATAAATTAAAGGCAGTACAACACAAATGCTATTATGATGAAAAAATACTTTACAAATTAATATATGATTATTTTAGCAATAAATTTATTTATTTACTTTTTTAAAATGGGGGGGGGGGGGTAAATGTGCTTAATTGTCATGAAGATAGTGTCACATCATTTAATAGAGCTTTTTAAAGACATAATCAGTAAACATGACTCATTAAAGCGATAGTCTATGCGAAAATTAAAATTCTGTCATTATTTACTCTCCCTCACGTTGTTCCAAACCTGTGTGACTGACTTTCTTCTGTGGAACACAAAGGAAGATATTTGGAAGAATATTGGTAACCAAACAGATTTTGTTCCCATTGATTTCTATTATATGAACAAATAGTACAGTGGAAGTCAATAGCAACCGAAACTCTTTGGTTACCAACATTCTTCAAAATATCTTCTTTTGTATTCTGCAGAAAAAAGAAAGTAATACCGGTTTGGAACAATGATATGAGAGTGAGTAAATGATGACAGAATCATTCATTTTTGGGTGGACTATCGCTTTAAGGTTGATTGAATTGCATCCTCTGACATTGTGCATCATTGTTTCTCAGGTTTGCTGTATGTCGGTCAAGTTCAACAAGAGCACAACTGTGTTTTTGATTATTATATTCAACTGTGCAGTTAGTACAGAAAAGGACAGTAACGTCCGCCGCTATGTTCGTCATCCTCTTGTGTTCAGCTACGTCTCAGGGCCGAAAGCAAAGGCGGATGACATTGAAAGAAAAGAAAATCAAGCCTGCCGTGTGTGACCTGCGATTGAATGGTTTAATCTCAGTAGCTCAGCCATGTCTGCTTCCTGTAGCCTTCCTTCTCTCTCCTACCTATTGAAAATGGGTTCTGCATTCTGAGTAGCCTTCACATTACTGCATCATCCTCATTATTTTTGCATTTGTATTTGGTGGTAAAAGAACAGGATGTGCATCAATTTAGGGCGTCAAGTGAAATAAAGCGAGGACGAGAGGACGTGTTTAACAGCAATTTTAGCCTCAAGTGACTTATTGCTTTTATAAAGTGGCACCAACAGCAATATGATTAAGGGTGAAATTGTGCAATGAATCATAATAATGGGAATAAACTACTGTTTTGCCCAAGTAATATAGTCATTAGTCTAACTGTAGGTGGTTTACGGGTGGCAGGAAACATTGCAACTTAGGGCATTAATAAAAAATCTACAATGTGCTTTTGTTTTCTGCATATACAATAAGATTTTTGTTATATTTAGTTGTCAAAGCTATACTAGACATCAAAAACAACCTTATAAAATGAAAAATGCTAACATGATTAAAAAATGCTTTTCTCCTTTATGTTATGGTGACAGATATTTAGCATACATTGGGAAACCTTGTATCACTAATAAGATAATTAGAATGATTAAAGATAAAATGTGTAACATCTGCTCAACTAGCAGCACCAGACAAAATTGCAGAGAGAAATAATAACTGTTTCCAAACAGGTAGTCCTGCTTCAAAATAACACTATTCAGCATGTTAAACTGATAAAGATAGTATTTTAACATTAGAAACATTACACACATTAGCTATTTGAAAATCAAAAGGCTGGATATTGCATTTAACATGCACTTCTTCTTTCTTTATGATGGTTTTGAATTGTTCAGCTCAGAGGATGTTGAGGTGTTTGGTCATGTCATGCCTAATTCTGGTCCAGTGCACCTGCGTAACCCGTCATGTCAAATCACCCTGCCTCTTGTATAACAGACACTATGGCATGTCTGTAGGCCAGATATAGATGCAGTGTATCTAAAACAAGAAATTCTTGAATTCGGTCCATCCTGTGGGAGAAGAACCATGTGTGTCTGGACATTCATATCACACCATCTCGGTCAACAGCATATTAGCTGTCACATGTGAGCTGTGTGTGAGGCTTTGACTTCGTGTTGGGCGATGTGCAGAAATGTGTCCTTCGTCACTCCATCTTGAGACGTCTTGATGTCCTGACTGACAAACTGTCTCTCTCTCTTTGTCTCTGTAGAAGCAGGAGGAAAGAAGCTGCACAGCACTGTCCAGAGGAGCACAGAGACAGGACTGGCCGTAGAGATGAGAAGCAGAATGACCAGGCAGGCCAGCCGCGAATCCACTGACGGCAGCATGAACAGCTACAGCTCAGAGGGAAAGTAAGTAACAAAACACGTTATTATATATTATTTAGTGGCAAATATATGTATTTATATGTATATATGAATTTTTATAAAATATTGTTAAAATATATGAATAATACTATTAATATTAATACATTTTATTAGTAATAAAATAATAATTAATAATGATTATTTGTATATTGCAAAATAAATTAAAAATAGTAATAATAAATATATTGTACATATGCTTATTTTAAATAGTATTCAAATAAAGTAATAATAATAATAATAATAAATTATTGTTAATAATTACATGCGTATTATAATCTAGATATTAAAATAAAAATATATATTATAGAAAAAATAATAAATATAATAGTGTATATATGCATATTGTGAATAATAATAATAATAATAATAATAATTTAGCATTTAACAAACATCGTCATTTACTATGGAAAATAAATTCTATTAATTATTGTATTCACACAAAAATTGCATAGAAAGTAATGTCAGTTTACAGTGAAAGTCTATGGGGTCAGGGTATTGCACCAGATGTTAATAATAATAATAATAAACACTGCCACAAAGTATCACCATAGGACTTAAACATTATATAAAATGTATCTATCCAATCTTTCACCTGCTGCCATATCCATTTAAAGTCATAAGCCTGGTAACTCTTAAACAATACATGCAACAACACCATAAAGCAGCTGTTTACATAGAAAAATACCCACTTTACATGTAGTAATCAGAAGTTAATCTACCTACAACAGCAGTTCCACTGCAAAAACAGCAATTCTGATGACTTTATAGCTCAAATAAGCATTTTTTGTACAGTAGAACAAATATAACTCTTTTAATGAGCATATATGCTGCACATTTATGCTTTTCTCATAGACTTCCACTGTAAATGCTTTACTGTAGTGCAAAATGTTTTTCTGTGAGAATCAACAGCATGTCACAGATGCTCTCCACTGAGCTTCACCTGTAACATCATGAGATCAAGCTCTACTATTTATCTAATCAGAACCTTTTCTTCTCAGCCTCATTTTCCCTGGAGTGAGACTCTCTTCTGACAGTCAGTTCAGTGATTTTCTGGATGGACTTGGCCCCGCCCAGCTTGTGGGGAGACAGACGTTAGCCACGCCCCCTATGGGTGAATTCTTGTTTATTTGACTTTCTATACACTTCACTCAAGCCTTTGTGTCTCCAGTCTCACTCAAAATCCTTACAGCAATATTACCCATGCGTGGCTTACATATCCTTGATTTGTCCCTTGTCTAGGTGACATTCAGATCGGGATGATAGAAAAGAAAGGAGCCCTAGAGGTAGAGGTCATCCGAGCCAGAGGCCTTGTGGGAAAACCAGGTTCTAAGGCACTGCCAGGTGAGTACGGTGACACTTTCTGATGGTGATTTCTCAGGCACCTGAGAACTCATCACTCACGATTAAACTCCATCTGTGGTTCTTCTTCTCCAGCCCCTTACGTAAAGGTGTATCTACTGGAGAACGGCGCCTGCATAGCCAAAAAGAAAACAAAAGTAGCACGAAAAACACTGGACCCTCTTTACCAGCAGCAGCTGTCATTTGAAGAGCCACCAGGAGGAAAGGTTTTACAGGTATAATGTCATCACTAATGGTTTTATCTACCAGTTTTAGGCCATTATCTCATGGTCGTTTGGTCAATCTGCTCAGATGCAATACCCTTTTCAACTAGTATTTTTAATAGACAACATATATATATATATATATATATATATAACAAATTGTGTGTATATATATAATTTATTTCATTTACTTTATTTCATATCTACGTGCATACATTTTTTTAATATATAAAGCCATATATGTCATATATAATACAGTTTATTGATTGGATTAATGATCAAAACCTTTTTTACAGTATAATTACAGTTCTTAGATACCCTTTTTTGTATATTTACTTAGACACATTTTTAATAAGATGCATGGCCTTGGTCTATCACTACTTTATATTAATTTTTGTCATTTTTTGTATGATTGTGACTTGATATTGATGGGCGTTTCTTTTCTTTCCATCGTAGATCATTGTGTGGGGAGACTACGGGCGTATGGACCATAAATCCTTCATGGGAGCCGCTCAGATACTTTTAGATGATCTGGACTTGTCCAACATGGTTATTGGCTGGTTCAAGCTGTTTCCTCCCTCTTCATTGGTCGACCCAACCCTGGCCCCGTTGACCAGAAGAGCTTCCCAGTCGTCTCTCGACAGCGGGTCCGGGCCGTTCGGTCGCTCGTAGCAGTTTCCTGAAATCTAGCGTTATTGTAGCAGCCATTGGGTGGAGTTTGAGATTTGCGACAGGTCCCGTCCCCCTGGTAACACTGCATGCTTGATGTTGTGTGTTCAGAGCTTGTTTCTTAGGGGTGAAAAAAAGCGGCCCTGTTTTTGCTCGCAAAAAAAATGCTGCACACATTGTGCGCAAAGAACAACCCCTAGAGGGTAGGGACGAGACGAAGCTGGAAACTGGCCTCCTTAGCCTGAGGAACGTCACAATTCCTGCTTTTAGAACCTATTTGAAGCCATTGGAGATGAGACTGAACTGAGAACTGACATGTCGAGTTCTTCAGAAGCCCTTTTTGAAATGGGGTGAAACGTTCTCTTCTTTTTGTTTTCCATTTATGTTTCTTTTAATGTTGATGTATTTGTATCTACATGGGCTAACAGTGTTCCTTGGGTCAAGCCATGCCAACAGACCCAGAAATGTACACACAAAACAAGAATATGAAGTGGGAATGAGCACCTCACTCCCCAGATATGATTCTGCTAGATCAATACAGAGATGAAATGTAGGTTTGAATCATCTTTTAAGATCAAATTGAAGTACTTCTCTTGATACTGTATGAAACCTAAAGAAGAAATAATGAGTTTTTTGTTGCATGGACACAACTTTAGCTGAACTTAAAAAAAAAAAAAGTGAATAGAAAATAATTTTCTCAGACTGCTACTTGCAAAAAAAAAAAAGATGACAAGAAAAAAAAAGAAAAAGAAAAAATGAACCGGATCAGCCATTTTCAACAATTTCTATTATTTTTAAAGATAAATTTCACTAGTGCATGATTTTCATGGGGAGTGAATGCTAGTGTGATTTGAAAAAAAAAAAAAAAAAAAAAATGACACCTTGTTTTTTGTCCTGTAGACCGTTCATTGGTCTCTCTACTGTATTTTTACAGACAAGCAGATAAATAACAAGCTTAACATTTTATTTACAGTGAGAAATCTGTTCATGTGACAAAGACGTAAAAAAAAAATAAATGTATATGATTTATTATTGTAAAGGCGTAAGCCTTATGAAGCTAAAGACGATGTGCAAATTGTACGTTTCTCTACTTCTCCCTTGTCCCAGGGTAAACTCTCTGTACTTCTTGCTTCCGTTGTCAGATTTCCCCCCTGATATTGTTCCAGTTCTCTTAAATTTTTTTTTTCGGGGCTGTTCGTTTCCCACAGCTCTTCTAGTTTTAGTCTGTATATTGTTTGAAGTTCATTCGTTTAACAAGCATGTTGAAAAGGGTTTTTGGCAACATGGCTTGGGCACATCTTACAGAAACTCAGCATGTTTTGATAAAGACGATATTTGGAGAAAAAAAATGCAGTTTCTTGTACAGTGCATGTCGACGACGATCCTCTCCCCCCCTTCACCCTGAATTGAATTTTAGTGAAAATTAGGCAGTGGTCTCACATGGACCAGAAGGGCAAAATTCCGAATGAACATTCCACCTTGTAAAATCATACTTTGTTGACAAATTTAAGGGAAAAACGTGACCAGGGATTTTTATATCTTTACGGAAATATGAGCTGCAGTATTCCTGACAAAAGAGCCCAAAATTTCACGAGATCTTTTTACCAGACATGGCTGCAGCTCACTGACTTTCGCAGTATTGTGCTGTACAGTTTTCCGAGCATGATGCTGTCTGCAGAGAAATGCACATCAGGACGATGATATTGCCACACGATATAACTTTGGTTTTTATTTCTTCGTTTCGAGAAAGTAGAAGTCATTTAATATATTTTTGTTAGTTTATTTACAAGCCAAGACCTATTTATTTTTTATTTTCTATTTTTTAGTAATAATCAGAGCTTCTTATATCTGAGAAGTTTATGAATCATAGTTTTAATGCCTGAATGGAAATATACACTGAGACATTATACCTCTTCCTTTGAAAATAAACTTTTCTGATTAAACAATATGATTTTATCAAGCTTTCAATCTATTTTTGATTTCTGTGTACGTCTATCACACTCTACAGAATTTTAATTGAAATCGCCATTAAAGCAAACTCTCTAGATATTGTCAGATTTTTTGGAAGTGGGATAATGTCTCATGATGTCAAAGGTATGTTCTGTTCTATTTCAAATGCCTTCTCTATTGTTTTTTTTTTTTTTTCTTTTTCTTTTTTTCTTTTTTTTTTTGGTGCAATGTGTTCATGCCAAGGCTATGTCTTGGTCAAGTATGGTTGAGTACAGAGATTTATGTAAGTTATTTTTCAAAATAAAAAATGGCTATTACACTGGAAAATGAGCGTTCGCAAACAAAAGCAATATGTGTCTATAATGTTTTTTGACATCACATGAATAACGTAGTACACACACATATACAGCTTTAGCTTAACTTAAAAAGTGAATAGAAAAACATAATTTAAGAAAAAGGAAAAACTCATTATGTCTTGTAGCATATATCAATGGTAAATGGAAATGTACAGTGTATACAAACATATATACATATATATGTACTAGTTGATCGTTTCAGAAGTGTAATAACAATACTTCATTTAAGTTATTTATTCATTTATTGTATCATAAATGTAGTGCTATAATTTTGTCCTATAAGTTTTTGTTTTCCTATGTTATCAAAATGATCAAGATACTTAGAAAACGAGCATACAGCTTAGCACAAACAACTAAATTACAACTAATTTTTTTCTGAAAACATTAATCATGCGGTGGTTTTTGTCAGCGCTGTTCTGTGGTTATGAGTAAGTGCTGAGAAGATGGCTAAAAAGGAAGTGAACAACTGGGGGATAAAATCAGCTTCCTCGTTTTACTTTAAAAAGATGAATGCTGGACTATCACAACACACTCGTGAGCTGACAAGACTGCTGAGTGCTGACAAATAAAAGGTAGGTTAAACGCTGAAAAATAGGTTAACTAACTCTGAAATACCTGCATGACTGTTCAAATCAGAGGATAGAATGTTTAAGTCATTGCAAAATCAAATGTAGCATTATAAGACAGACTAAATTGTATTAATAGATTCATTGCTGCTTCAGTCAACACAATATCAAATTTAAGCATTGGTGTTATATAACTTAAGCTACACTGACAAATGTCTGAATGTCATTGAATTAGATAACAGAATAAATAAGTGACATCTGCAAAAACTAAATTTATTTTCTTGAGCCATTTATTGCAATTGACCTTATAGTCTCATCATGCTGTTTGAACCAAAAAAATGTCCAAATATTACAATATATCTATTGTTTTATCATCTAAAACCCAACAAATTTATTTTTGTTAAAGGTTTTACTTATGTGCTTGTGCTGCTGTATTACAAAAGAAGTCACTTGATTTGATATTTTGTTATTTAATGAAATGACATTCACTTTTTTAAGTAATGATGTATTTCAAAATCTCCGTTCATGCAATTTCAGTTTAGTGGGACGATGATGATTCAAGCTAAACTGCATCAATTGGCACAAGGACTACGACGGGTCTGGTCCAGAATATGTGGTCTCTACACGGCCAACACCTCAAAAATCTGGAAGGAAAAACTTCTCCTCCTGTTGACCTGTTTTACAACCAGCCTCATTCTGAGCACCTTCCTCTTCCTCATCCTCCACTTTTCCTTCAAATGTGTTCAGGAGGTCTCACTTCCATTCACTTGTGTTTTTTGTATAAGCTTAACACCAGCCATGTATTTCTCAGAGAGGATCCGCTGTTTTGGAGCCTTGATTTTGATCTCAATGGGTATGAAACAAGTGAAGAGCCTTCTTCTCACTTTAGGAACCAGTTCAGTGATTTTCTTCAACATCCAGAACACGTTGCGGAACATGAGACTCCTTGCAAAAGGCCTCCTCTGCAACTTGGAGGAAAAGTTATTGGATATTAATACAGAACCCCTCGGGAATTATATTAAAATGCTGAAATGGGTGGGAAAGCAACTTAAAAATTACTTTATAAACTTTCAGTTAGGGAGTTACAATGCAGATTTCAGACTAGAAGCAAAGGTGGACTCGGAAGACTTCAAAATTCACCTCACAGAGGCCGAACAGGCTTTAAACCAGACCGCGCAAAATGTGTTAGCGCTGACCAACGCTTTGTCTTCAATAGGAAAGATATTGTCTCCAACATTAGGTCTTTTATTTCTTGTACTTCTCACTGCTCTGTACCTAAGAAGATTCCACGTAGACAAAAAGTACAACAACATATACATCACGAAAACTTTCCGTTGTTTTGACGAGCGGCAAAGGGAAAAGGGAAAACCGTGTGTCCTTCCGCTCACCAAAAGCGAATCGGAACGTTACATAGTGACTCCGTCCATTCGTCCGACGGGTCGGCGGTGGAAAGCCATGATCAAGTTCAGCCTTCCCATATTCACTCACTGTCTCACCTGGCTGGTGTTTATCAGTCTAGACGCCCTGATTTACTGGCTTATTGTAGTTTTGAGCAAGCGACTTGGGGAACTGGAGCCACTTCGTGTTCCTGTGGGAATAGAAGTTAAGGTAAACAAAGAAGTTGCAGTATTGTTTTACGGATTTTTGGATATGTTTATCCTTTAAGCCTTCATTTATCTGTATATAACTAAACTGAGTGTGAACAGAACTGTAGCACTCTAAACGTGTTGTGGTGCTGTTTTCTAGTTATAGAATCTGGTTGCACTTTGTCAAAGCTGTATTGTTTGAACATAAACTATTTAGCATTTCAAACAGGAATAACCATATTTTTTCTGTTATGTGAAAGTAACCACAGATATTTTTCGATTGTCTATATATAAAAGCAAAGTACAGTAGGGAAAGAATCCTGTTTTACTCTCTTTTATATTCAACCATCTTAACTAGATCCATATAGGAATGACAATCTTATTTTGCTGTTTATGAATGTACCCAGATGCATTGTACTTGTTTTGGTAAATGCAGTCACTTTGGTTTTAGAATCCAGTTTCACTCTCCTTCATAACTGAATTGTGTGTAAACTAAAGAAAAGACAAGTGTATTCTGCTCCAGTATCAACCACCGCTATCATCTTCATTTCTGTATAGGTTTAAAGGGATAATTCGTGCAAAAATTAAATTGTTGTCATAATTTACTCACCCTCATGTCGTTCCAAACATGCATTGATGTCTGAATGTAACTGAATTGTTTTCTTTCCATTTCTCCTTTGTTTTGACAGGAGGCCACATCATTTTTAGGTTTACATTTTGATGAAAATGCAAAAGGGGCAAACTTTTCCTACATGGTGTCTCTATTTGAGAAGAAGTGTTTGCCTGAACCGGAACTGTGGCTCTATCAGTCTCTGGTTCCTCTGTCTGTCGTCCTGGCCTTGCTGGTTGTTCTGATTCTGCTGTCATCACAGATGGTCCAGCTCAGAGTTGTGCTATCTGAGCAGTTTTTCTCAGATGTCGCAGAGAAAAGAGCTGCCTATCTACATGCAAAGATTTTAAGAAAGCGGTGCAAAACTACAGTAGAAGGACATGAAGGAGCTCTGAAGACTTTAGCCATGCAGGTTTGTCACATGTTTTCTAGTAAACATTTTCAAACATCCTTAAAACAGAATAAATTTACTTGTGTGTGTGCAGGATATAAGGACTTGTTTTAGGAGAAAATATCATAAATTAAGTTTTAATTTATTATCCCATTTTCAAATAGTTGGTTTTCTTCTTGCTTTAAGAATAAACCTCACTCAGATTTATTTCGTTAATATTTATTTAGTATCTTTTAAAATGGCCAGTAAAGTAAGAATAATGCATTTAATTCCAAATATATTCACTGAAAACAAGTCTTCAGTTTTGCTTCTCCAGAAACATACAGTAGCAGAAGGTGTATGGTGATAGCTGCTGTAATCCTGTGAATTCAGCACATATTTGCATGCGTTGTGAATTGTGTTGTGATACATTGAAAAAAATAAAAAAAAGTACTATGTGTGAAATCAAACTTAAGTAGCTGTAAGCATCTGTATTCAAGTTCTTGCTGAGGATGTTTTGACTATAACTGTTATAATGTAGATTGTATAAACAAAATAATTTATTTTTTGTTTTTATTGCAGCCCAGTTTTTGGTGCCCCTTACTCTTCCATAAACACAGGACAAACCCTGATGCTATTTAAATACGCTTGAAGTTTGCAACACACCAGCCTGTTAATCAGCCATAAACGCAGTTTTGACATGTTGACAATACAACATTCACACTCTTTTTTATCAAAAAGTATTCCTTAGCATTGTACTGTATACAGAAAGGAGGTGTCCTGTTTGTGATGACCCAGTGATCAGTACATAGGGGGCAAGTGGATAATAGGCCATGGGGCCCTAGTGATCAATTTGTGCTGTATGGACCAAGGATCCCCAGAGGTCATTGCACACTGTTTGTGACCATGGCCATTGTTTTCAGTTTAATCTTCAGGGGTTAACAGACTCAGATTGAGGTGGAAGTCATTGAGCAATAAGCATATGAATACATTTTAAAATTGTACAAAACATGTAGACAACAGAATAGGGTTGGTAAGATTTTTTAATGGTTTTGAAATACCTTATGCTCACCAAGGCTCCATTTATTTGATCACAAATACAGTAAAAACAGTACTATTGTGAAATATTATTACTATTTAAAATAACTCTTTTCTATTTGATATATTTTAATTATGTAATTTATTCCTTTGATAGTAAAGCTGAATTTTCAAGAAATATTTCTTATGATCAATGTTGTAAACAGTTAATTAATATTTACTTGTGTGTGTGTGTGTGAGTATATAGGCTATATATATATATATATATATATATATATATATAGCATTTATTTGAAATATAAATCTTTTGTAATATTATAAATGTCTCAAGTGTCACTTTTGATCAATGTACTGTGTCCTAGCTGAATAAAAGTAGTTTTTCTCATGAAAAAAAAAAAAATCATGTCTTCTCAGAATCTGATCAAGACAATATAAAAATGTATTAAACATTTTGTAGCTAAATTTTTTTTTCAACAATAATATATGGCATTTTGGGGGATGGACTTGAAACACAAAACAGGAGAATATCAGAACTGATCACTGTTCATCACTAATGCATACTGTAAGTAGTCCTTCAGTCGTTCCTTGCAGCACCTTTTTTCACTGAAGAGGGTTCTTGAGTTGAGTATATAGTTTTTTGGGGATCATAACAATTTTTGGGTTCTTCAGAGCAGTGCAGTGGTTTCTGAGTTCTTTACAGCACCAAAAAGTTCTTTGTGAGGCTTGAAAAGTTTCTTCTATTGCAAAGCATTTTTTTGGTTGTAACTTGAGTCTTTGTTTTTAAGAGTATACTGCAAATTCAACTTATAAAACATCCTTATGAAATATTTTTCTTCAGTGATTCAGGCTCTTTTTGGGGCTACGGATATGACTTCAGTGTACGGTTCTCTGCACACAGCACTGGGCTTTCCAACCTAGAAAAACAAAGACAGTATCATTAACCTCACTTCCTATAGCACACAATGACCACATTTCGACATTTTAGGGGATGCTAGGCAGCCTTAAAGCAGAGCCCAAACTTGTCTTACCTTTTCCCGCTGATTAATTCTTTTGTACACAAATTCAGAGAAGGGTTTCCGTGGGATGTATCGCCCCGCACCCGGTTTTGTGAACAGTTGCCCGTTTTCATAAGCTACCTTCCCCCTGGAGATTGTGACCACTGGAAGCCCATGACACAGCATTCCCTCAAAAATGTTATAGTCCACAGCCTGGTGGTGAGTCTTTGCTGAAATCACCCTAAAAACAACATAAGATACACACGCACACAACAATTATTAATATATGCACATTGACTTACTGACTTACTTACTGACTTACATTTATATATAAACCAGTAAGTGTGTGTGTGTATATATATATGTACATATATATAATTATTAGCATTTACTGTAGGCTATTGCCCAGCCCTAATTGTAACATATTAAAACAAATGACTTTAATAAATCAACAGAAGAACCTTTGAGCCTATTTACAGTGTGTAAAATGGCAAACTACACTTTTTCAGCCCAAATCTGTTGTTTCTCATATTCAGCTTTTTTTTAACCATTCTATTGCTGTATCAGCACAGTTCAAAAAATGAGCTCTGAGTGGCCATCTGTCTCCAGCACTGAGACAAACCGGTAAAAACAAGAGTTTTCCAATTAAGATGACAGCTATCATCTTAAAAAGCTAATTTAAAAAGATAGTAAAAGTTATGGATTCTATGAACTGACATTGTGCAAAGGATATTAATTTTCATACCGTATTCAGCTTGACTAAGAACTTGTCTGTACATAAGTTTCCATTAATTGATTTAAATCGCATACCTTGTGCACTATACCATTTCATGCTTTTTATTGTTACATCTATTTTGCTGTGAAAGACAATAAATATTGCAGCATTTCAAAATGATGAATGCTACAGTCCCAAAATTGAGGGTAGAGGTTGTGCTTGAAATATATCGTCTAAAATATTGCAAACTCATTCTTATCTTCTGACAGCTTTTCTTTCACTGTCTGACAGTTTCCCTTTTCCAGTTAAGTTTTAATTTTTTATGTTGCTGTGCCCAAAAACACAGACTCCTTGGTTTGTAAAATGATTATAAAGCTGACCACACATTCTAGATTTCTGTATGAACTTTGGTAAACCTGCAATATGTAACATTTTTGGTGTTAACATACTTTCTAAATATCACAGGTAGTCTTGAAAACTCTTAATTTTCTTGAAAACTATGAACACTGTGTGCTGCTATGAAAATTTCCTTATTTGTTTTGTAACAACCTGTACTTTGGCTTTGTTCATAAATGGCTGATGAGGGGCATGTTCAGAATTCCATTTTGAAAACAATCGTTATTTATGCAGTTTCAAAGTTAGAAATCACATCGTTTAGCTGACGGATTAATTATTTACTGTATTAATATTAATAATTGTAATAACTTATTTAACAGTGGTGGTTTGGTGCCTAGGAATAGGCTAACCCTTACAGGTGGTAAAATCATAACACTTTATCCTAATAATTATCTGAAGGATGGATAATTATGCAATTTCACAGTTGAATTAACTGTCAGTCCAATCAAATGTAAGGTACAATTAGGAAAAGCTTTTAAAACTAAACACAAAATGTAGGTTTATGCAAATATCGTGGACAACTGTCTTGCTTTCCATAATTTTCTGTGAGGAACACATCCAGTTGACCCTAATTGTCTAATATGGACCCAGAAACGTCATCAGTCTCTTATTAGCGCGTCTTACACAAGCGCTCAGTTCTTATTAATGCAGCGCTGCTATGCACTAAATTTCAGCACATTGCTCCTCGCTGCTTAACTCACATCAGCGATTGGTTATTTGCCTAGAGGGAGCTAGCCCAGATTCACGGGGAAAAGGAGAAGCAACGTGGCCCAATTACATAAGACCCACGGCTGTCTGCTGTTTCCGTCCTCTCCTCTCATGCGTGCGTTTTACAAACGACGTGTTTGAGCAGGAAGAACACTTCAGTTTCTCCATTTATGGTCATTTCTTTGCAGCCAATCTGCTGTATTAATGCTTTGTCATGTCAACATCTGCCTCAGTATTTTCAGCACCTATAGAACCTGTATGACCCCATTCATGCAGAAACATGCTTAACATATTTGAACAGACATTACATTTCAAAGCGTTTTTAGCTTTTAAAGCAAACTTTGCAAATTTATTTTACTATTTATGTCAGGTCCAAATATGTGACTAAAGACCCTCCAAAAACTGAGGTATATAGATTTCATTTCTGAAATATTGTATGTCAAGTAGGCTCATTTCAGATGAACAGCAAAACCATAGCAATTAAAGTGATGTACAAAGCCCAAAAACATTGCTGACTTATTCAATTACAAATAAACTCAAGCACTCATGAAATGAAGATATGTAAAAGCTGAAGCCCATGAAATGAGAAGGCTGGATTTTGAATTATACAATCAAAACTTTATGCCACATTACTGTGTAACAATAAGGCACTGATTTTGAAAACGTTACAGAAATGAAAAAAAGTAACTTGATTTTTACATTTCCTGCTGTTTGCATGTGAAGTGCTTGCCAGGGTGTTGCTATGTGGTTGTTTGGATAATTTCTAAGGTGTTGCTAGGTCATTGCGTACTGTTAAATCAGCCTACACCCAGTCTCTATGATATGATATTTCAATCTAAGTTTATGGGAAAATTTTTCCTGTTTTCCTGATGACTTAGAAAAGTAAATGTACACATCTCCTCAAAAAGCTGTACAAATTCATATTTCATTTGTGTCCCAATACTTAGGGTTAGTGGCTTGTTTAAATGCCAAACCCTTAAATATTCCTGACCTGTTTTACTAGTAAATAGAGTACTGCGGTAAATCTAAACTGACAATACTTGGACATTTTGCTCTACAATGTAAATTACATACACCCATGCATTAGCCACCACCTTTGCTGCAGATTTGCTCATGACGTGCACTACGTAGAGCGGGCAGTTAACGGCATGGGCGATAGTGATGGCGCGCTGTGTGGCCTTGGCCTCCACTTCCTCCGGACGACACATCTCATGGCCCTCAGGACCCCTGATGCCCAGAGAGCGCATACGCTTAGCACCCTGCATGAGAATATTCACAGAAAATTGAATCTATACGTGCTCTGGGAGACAGCCATCAACTGTACTGTATTTAAGCAGACTACATCAGCACAAAATTCTTCAGATTTATAATATATAGGTTCTGAATAATATATAGCATTTCTGAAGGAAATAACAGTGCTTGCAAAGCAGAAAAAGAATAGTATATATATATATATATATATATATATATATATATATATATATATATATATATATATATATATATATATAAATATGCTAAGGTTTTGTAGATGGTTGTCAGGGCATTTATATGAGGTTGCTAAGGTGTTCTGGGTGTTTTAACGCGTTCTTGTGTTGTTATCTGGCTCTAGTGTCATAGGTGGTCGCTAAGGCATTGCTATGTGGTTGCTAAGATGTTCTGAATGTCTTTAGTGTTTTCTTATATACTGTAGTGGTTAAGGTGTCTTTGAGGTTGCCAGGTGTTCTGAGTTGTTTTTAGTGCATTCATATGTGGTTATGAGGATGTTTTAAGTGGTTGTGGGTTGTTACTAGGTTGTTGCTTACTGGAACACTCCAAGAGAGCTCAATACCATGTCATTCAATGTAAGGGGGCATTTACACAAATCCCTTTTGAACAAAAAAACGGAAAATGTATGTGTTTTGATGACAACGGCATTTTGGGGGCCTGAAAAACTTTTTTTAAATGTGTTTTAAAGTGCAAGTTTAAAAAAAAAAATAAAAAAAAAAATATTGTCTCTTTGTAAACTAAAAACGTGTGAATTTAGTATTTATTTACAAAGTGACATCGCCAACTACTGGCCTGACATGCATAATGACGTTTTAAGTCATTTTCAAGATCTGTGTGAAGGGATCTTTTTGACAATGTTGTTGTCTGTACAAGAAAAACACCAGGGAAAAATGTTTCCATTTTTAGAACAACGTTGTTGTGTAAATGTACCCTAAGTCAACAGGATATTGGCTTTATATTTTGGGTTTCTCTCTCTCTTTCTCTGTGTCACCTTCTTCTGGTGCTGTTTGGAATGTAAAAAAATAAAAAATAAAAATTGATGGCTTAATTAATTTGCATTTGGATAATTAGTGAAGGCAGGTGTTACAGTTTACTAAGAGGCTTTAAAACCCCCTTTTTTTTTTTTTTTTGGTTTCTGAGGAATGTGATAGAGGATAGGAAATAATGCTGTAAGTATGAGTGTGGCTACTGACAGACTATGGTTTGTGTCTTTAAGAATTTAACTTGAGAGAGAGGAAAAAGTGTTGCTTTGTTCTTATGGGTTTTGGATCTTTTAGCTCTCTTTTGAGAAACTAGTGGTCCAGTACCTGAAGGAGAGCAGTCTCTCTTTACAGTTGTTGTTTAAGATATGTGTTTTAGCCTTTGTCAAGTCTGGTCTTGAAGCATTCTATCCTACCTTAGGCTCTAACTAGCCGATTTGTTACACCTCCTCTCTCTGTACATGATTTATACCGAAGTCTTTCTGAAACTAGTGAAAAACATATCCAGCCTTAAATACAGAGCTTCATTAACTCTTTTATGTATGTGCTGCCCTCCAGTGGAATTATATTTCACATGTTTGTAATTGTCATGTTATTTGTTCTAAAAATGTCAAGATGGCAAAATGTATTTCAATTAATATAAACATTTATTATAATTTGCCTAAATATGTACTTTTAATGGCGTATCATAATAAATTGCTCCAATGAACTCTGACTACTCTAAGACTAACATGACACATCTGGTTATTTCTTGGCCTTTTTGCCACATATTGGGCAATAGACCGTCTAAAAAAAAATTGCAATCAGTATTTATGTGATAAAAATAGCTGGTTATTATTAGTTGAATAACATAATCACATGAAAAATCATAACAGTGATTTGCAGAAAATGCCTTTGACCTTTTGACCAGATATATTTTGTAAAAATGTCACTTCACATTCACTGAAAAAAATGACTCAGTGAATTTACTAAAAAAATTTAAGGTAAGTGGTTGCAATCAATTTATTTTAGCTACATTTAAATAAATTTAGTTGAAAGTTAGTCAACTAAATTTGTTTATTTAAATGTAGCTCAAATAAATTGATTGCAACCACTTACCTTAAAAAAATTTAGTAAATTCAATGAGTCATTTTTTTCAGTGTTGATAGTTTAAAGGCACAGGCCAGATCTTGTGTAACATGGCTTGTTTGTTTAGGGCTTGATCAGCTTTGCATTTAAAGAATGATTTACAAGAAACACCTGCACACTGGTTTACTCTTCTTAAAGCATGGTGAAGTTTAACTCAGGGGCGAAAGACCAGAGAGCTTTTGAACAAAAAAAAAAAAAATCCCTTTGCAGACTCATGCTGATGCACAAAGAGTTTCTAAACTCTGTATTATAAACAGAATCAACAATCTTAAAAAGAATGTTTTTTTTATTTGTATCTATGGTTACATGAAGAACCTTTAAGATCCATGGAACTGTTCCATTCCAAAAAAAAAAAAAAAAAAGTTCTTTTTAGTGGACAAAAAAAGTTCTTTAGATTTTTAAAATGTTTTTCACACTAAGAAAAAAAGTTTATTATAAGAACTTTTTGCACTGAAATGTTCTTTAGGGAAAATGGTGGTCCTTCTAGAACCTTTATTTTTAAGAGTGAATAGTAAAGATGCTGTAATTAATGGCTACTCCTACAAATGCATAGAAATCTGCTTAGAAAAATATTCAAAAGAGCTTCTATCCTTCCATGAACTATTATCTCCTCATATCTGGCATCAAGTTTAATGTTTTAGGGTACCTTTTAAGATTGTGTGCCATTAAGAACATAACTCCATGGTAGATTCCTGAATTTTAATGATAGCAAAAGGATGCAGAATTGTAATTTGAAGATGTAAATATAAACTCAGTATACTTCTCACCTCTGCAATAAGGTCTCCATTCTCTGCATGGACTTGAGCTATTGCTCCGATCTCTTTACACTGGGCAAATACAGCATAGAGCTCATTGTCACGCAGCATGAAGACGTCTTTGTATGCCATGAACATCTTAAAAGAGTTGACACCTTTGTCCCGAACAAGAGTCTCCATTTCCTTCTTGACCTAGAGAAAGTCCCAGATTTATATGTTAGTGTTAATGATATATCACATTTATAGTCAGATAAAAATCCCATGTGATGTAGGAGGACCACACTTAAGAACAGTTTGTAAGTTCATATTTTAAAAATGATTGGTCAATTTTTTTTTAAAGTGGACAAATGATCTTTAGTGCAACTTTCATAACCAAAATATTATTTATTTATTTGTAAATACATGGTAGTAGCCATACAGTGTCATCCCACCAGGTTACTGCCATATGAAGGGAGTAATCGCAGCAGACTTTGGGGTCAGCCGTTGTTCTTCACCGCTCATAGGCTTCCAAGAGTGAACACCCCTTCTGTCGGATGACAAAGTCCAGGATCATGGTCGTGCCTCCTGCGACTGCGGCCGGTGGACACATGGTATTATGTAGCAAGTAAAGCAACGGAACATCAGCACACACAATGTTACAAATTAAATGTCTAGTTACATCTAAATCATCATGGGTGATGACCTTTGACCCTTACCCATAATTCTGTATAAATGCCCTCTTTATATGTTATTGTGTGGCCTCTAATTTATCGGTATGATCAAAACTTTGCTAAAAAAAAATCTGTTGCATGCAATTTACTACACTACTTCCGTCGTCTGATTGTAATTATACTGTAAAAATGCCTTTTAGCATAATTGTAAAAAATGTTCACCTTCAGGTATAAAGTAGATGACTTTTATATTGTTAGTAATATTTTAAGATTAACACTTACTGGGCATATGCAAGGTTTACTTGATTATCAATAAACTTTAGACATATAGACATATTATTGGCAGATATAGAGTGATATTTTTGTGCATTCTATGTTAGTAGTCTGCTACACTGTTATAAAAAATCTCATCAATTTACATTACAATGAAAATCAGGACTTCATCTTACTTTTTGGCCATATAAATAACATGTCTGCACCAATATGTATATATTTTTGCTCAGTTTGGGCCTTTGATGTTTTTTTCCCCCTCCTTGAATATGAACTCCATATTTGACTACAGTATATCAAATTAAGGATATAAGGTTCAGGGTTAATAGTTCATGTATCAGATGGCATTCAAGTGATTGTTCTGTCCTTTAAGACATTTAAGGGATAATATCGGTATACATTAAATGTGTAGAAGCCGTAAGGTTCTGTTACAAGCACACTGAGCTAATTTGCATTGCTCAGTGTGCAAGAATACTAAATTTGAGTCACAGTAAAGAGGGGGAAAGAGAAGAAAAGAAATATGAGCAATGCATTCAAGATAGATCAGAGTTTTAAATATACAACATTCAATAATGGATTTCCTAAAAATAGACAACTGACAATCAAACATGACATCAGTTAGACATCAGTTGTGTGTGTGTGTGTGTGTGTCTATTCCACCCGGCAGACAGCACGAGTCTGTCAGTGGCATCGATGACCCGTGTGTCAGCTGCTACCAGCAGATCTGAGCCAACAGCACTGATAACTCCATCTTCAGTATACACGTCTGCCATCTCCGAGAAATCCTCATTTACCACCTTCCCTCCTTTAATCAAAATCCCGCTTTGAGTTGTCATCTTTTCTATTGGCTAACTAACTAATGCACAAATGATGATTAAAAAGAATCCAAAATATGCACTATAGATTAATTTGTTTTCTTCAGTAAACATGTACAAACTCTAGAAGCATAAATCACTCTTGGGTTAGAAGTGTGATCTGCAAGATTGAGCTCTGTCTCTTTCTGGGTGCTTTAAAAAAAAAAAAATAAAATAAAATATATATATATATATATATCGCACCCATTTCATTGCGAAACATGCCCGACTTACCTGTTTCTGACATGATGAGCCTGATTTATCTGAGCTCGGTTCAGTGAACAGGTTCAAAAATCAGTTCATTACTCAAAGTGTCCCTAGAAGCCACCAGGTTCTAAATCTACTCTACAAATTTATATGCTATTTTTTACAATCGTATTCTCTTTAGGATAATTTCTGTGTTGAACAAAAAGTGTCAGGATATCTTAAACGTGATTCAAACACGCCAACTGCGAAACCTGTGCGACCTGTTTCAAACAAGATATGAACTGAATGATGAACACGATTCATCTGAGCCAATCGGTTCGTTCGGATGGTTTATTTAATTAAACAGATGAAAAAAATAAAAAATAAAAAGAGCCTGGACCACAAAACCAGTCATAAGGGTATTTTGTGTGTGTGTGTGTATATATATATATATATATATATATATATATATATATATATATATATATATATATAAATCTATAAATAGATGTTCATCTGAAAGCTGAATAAATAAGCTTTCCATTCATGTATGGTTTGTTAGTATAGGAATACAATATTTGGCCGAGATACAACTCTGAAAATCTGGAAAATGAGGGTGCAAAAAAATCAAAATATTGAGAAAATCGCCTTTAAAGTTGTTCAAATGAAGTTCTTAACAATGCATATTACTAATCAAATATTAAGTTTTGATATATTTACGGTAGAAAATTTACAAAATATCTTAATGGAACATGACGTTTACGCTAATATCTTAATGATTTTGGGCATAAAAGAAAAATCGATCATTTTGACCCATACGATATATTTTTGGCTATTGCTACAAATATACCTGTGCTACTTATGACTGGTTTTGTGGTCCAGGGTCACATTTGTGAGTCAGTATCCAGTAAATCCAGTAAAGTCCTGTTTCAAATAGGCCCTACATCTGAAATGATGATCATTAGGTTACCTTGATTTATCTGAACGAACTTGTTAGTTTAAATGAACCAGTTCAACAAAATGATTCATTTTGCAGCAGTTGGTAACCTTTCTAAATGCCATAATAAATGTGCTTGAACTACGTCTAGGTCTATATACTAGCCTACTGTAGGCTATATGCATTTAACCTACATCAGCTACTTGTCACTTAAGTGTTTGATCAAAGTCAATTATTGATTTAAAATTTTATTAACTCAATCAGTTAATAAACGTAAAGCCTCCAAGCGACTTTTAGCCAAGAAAAATGAACAAGTAGCTAACGCTGTAATGTTTTGCGTTGTCCTTAAGTTCACCTTTGTTTTTAATAGTGGTTAAATTTTCCATCCTCAAGATGGCGCCATTTACTCATTTTTATGTGAGTTTGTGTGATAAAAGTGACAGAGAAAGTTGTAGGTTGCGATCTGAAATGTATCGCTGCAGCCCTTACTCGGAGACCTTCAAGTGTGGGGAACTTGAATCCCAAATCAAATGAACCTACTTTCCCAGACAGTAGCAGCAAATATCTTGATATTTGCAAGCTGTAATTAAGATATTGTCACCTCAGAAGCATTTTAAGAGAAATTATGCAAAATATGAATACACTACAGTGTCTTTGATGTAATCTGCAATGTGCTATGCATCTTTGTAGGAACAATAAGGTAGCCTACTTGATGGAACATCTTACTTTCAGCTGTTTTGAAAGGCAAATTTGCCTCAATATGCTTCAGATCATCATTCAGCATCTCGACTCAAAGGTGAATGTGCATAAAAGTTCAAATGCATCAATCAAATTAGACATGCTTATCTAATAGAGTGTCTCTGCTGATGTTCTGATGTTGGAGTCATGATAACCTGACATGACCAGCTCCAGTAGATACATCCATTTGAATATTCTGTTTTTCTTCCTCTTCTTCCAAATGTGACGCAATTTGAATTGCAAAAATATTGAATAAAATATCTCAGTTTTGCCTTAGATTTCAGCATAATTATCCTGCTGCCTACTTAGCTACAATTTGGAACAGATATAGTTCAAAAACGACAGTACACTTCTGGAAATCGGACACATACTGATTTTACCCTGTTATTTTGTTTTCTTGGGATATTCCAGCCATGAAACTGTTCATCACTCTGGTTCTCATCTCTGTTTCTTTTTCCACAGGTATGCTATATTTAAGTGTTTATGTATTTATATTCACCATTTGGCATTTCATGATGCTTACATAATAATAATCATCATTATTATTATTGTTGTTATTGTCATTATTCTATATTTATGAACAAAACTTAAGAACTTTAATAGTATGTTATTTTATTTTATTTCATTTAAAATGTAATTAAATTTAAAAACTGATACATGAGATGAATGTACTTTGTGTTTTACATGACGTTCTCTTTATATTTCAGTGCTTGCACTGAGATGTTACCAGTGCAAGTACAATTACAATTCATCTGAAGAATGCAAACAAAATCTAACAAAATGTCCTCTTCATTGTGGCTCCGTCACCATATACAGCAGTAAGCATTACATGTTAATGAAAAATTCATAAATTGAAGACTTTTTTCCCACTCAATCGTCATATAGTTTTTTAATTGTCTTTGTAGATGGCAGCACATTAGACAGTCGTAAGAAGAACTGCACAGACCCTGCCTTGTGTGTTACTGACGGCAAAGATTTTGGACAAAACACAACAGTCTTTAATCCCCAATGCTGTGACACTGACCTCTGCAACACTGAAGAGGCACCAGGTACATAAATATATGAGAACAGACATCTTACAGTGGTAGTTTTCCATATTTTATTTTTTTGTGGTGTAGAAATTGAATATGTTAATCTGGGTAAAGTCTCAAATTATTTCTGTTTTGATTAGTCTCTACATTGTATTAACTACTACACTTGTTCATTCTTTCTTATCATAATATGTACAGCATTGCCACGATATTCCAATGGGATGATGTGCTACACCTGTGACTTATTTAATAGAGACTGCTCAAACATTGTGACTTGTTCAGATGACCAGAACAAGTGCTTCAGTATAACAGGTGATTACAGTCTCCACTCAAAATCTATATTAATGTTCTACATGGACAGAACTGCTGCTTCTTAATACAAATGGATGACAGTCCTCTTGTTTACTATTTTTTTTCTGTCCTGTATATCATAACAATCTCTTTTTTTCCTCAGAAAGAATAACTGGCATAAAAACTAAAGGATGTGGGGGCGAGATTATCTGTGGGAACAATGTATTAAATACTCTGGGGTCTATAGCTGGTGCTCAGACGACATGCTGTGCGGGAATTCTGTGTAACAGCGGTCAGTGCTTGAAACAGAGTCTCTTCTTGCTACTGGTGCCAATTCTTTCTCTCTTTTCCCTTTGAGATGTTCTGTTTTCAGTTCTCTGGAATTGTTTGTGCTTTATAGACATCCAGTAAGACATTTTTGTTGTGATTGAAGTATGTTTCTATATAATCATGAATCATGATTGTGTGACTTCCTTTTTTTTCTTTTTTTTTTTTTTTTTTGCTTTTTCTATGCTGGTTTTGGTAAGGAAAACCTTCTTGATTGATTTTAGATCATTCTTTCTTTCTTTATTTAAACATTATGGTGTCTTTTATTCATGAGGGGGTAGATAAGATGCACAATATATTACTTAAATTATCTGTAATTTTTATATATTTTTTCTCCACCAGCTAGCAGTCCACACTGGATGTGACAAAGTGACCTAAATATAAAAATCCACCATAAAAATATAAATTATACAGTCTAAACAAAGAGTGAAATAAAGCATTTTGAAACCACTGAAACTATTTCAATTTCAATAGTGTCATTTCATTTTTCCCTCATTTTATTTCACATAAAATAAAATCGTGTCACGGTGGGGACCTAAATTGAGGTACAAAAGCTTATAAATCATACAGAATGAGTCTTTTTTTTTTTTTTTTTTTTTTTTGAGAAAGTAAAAATGCAGAAAGTTTCCTGTGATGGGTAGGTTTAGGTGTAGGGCCATAGAAAATACGCTCTGTACAGTAGAAAAAGCATTACGCCTATGGAGAGTCCCTACAAGGACAGCTGACCAGACTGTGTGTGTGTGTGTGTGGTGTGTGTGGTGTGTGTTTTCTTTTCCTAAATGTTAATGTACTTGGTTCTAAAGGAGATGTCATCAGGGTCAGTGAAAAGCATGATTGTAATGAGATTTGCTGAAAACAAAGACAGATCAAGGCAAATTAAGGCAAATATCACATGTGAACAGACTACTTTCACTACACAAATTTGATAGCATAAAGACTCGTTTCATTTCCAAACCGTCCAATCAGAATCACTGTTCAAATGACTCAACGTCCTTGGGCCTGAGACTGAAGAAGAAGGGAAAGGCATGCTAACCATTCAGGCCAATCAACTGTGACATATTAGTGCATCATCAAAGATGCTTTTTGTTAAGACAACAGGTGAACATAAACTTAATATTGATAAAATACCAATTAATCAAGGATCTGACAACAAACGAGATTGAATGGCAGTGTAATATATAAATTCATCTTCACACAGGTGAGTGCTAGATGGAATGGCGCCCTCCATTCGGGTAAAAATAAGTATAATTAATGGTTAGTCTTTATGACACTGAGTGATTTTTGCCGTTGTTTTATTGTATTGACACGTGTTCTTTTTGTGTTTGAAGAGATTATAATGCTCCTCTTTTTTGAGATATCGAGGTGTACATAAGTAGCCTATGATTAGGCTATCACAATTTCACAAAATATGTTTAAAAAAAATCAAGCCTGCTTTAGGGTTATATTTTTTATATTTTTGGTTATATCAATATTAGGCCTAATTGACATCTTAGCCTTCTAGAAAAAAAAAACGCCTCAATGATTAGTCAGTGATTATAATCTCAAATTGAAGTAATATCAACTGCAGACCCACACACTTCCTGGGGGTAATTTTAAGTAGTTTTTTGTATGACCACACGGGGGTGCTGTGTGTCAAGGTAGGTTAATGAAGTAGTTAAAGGGGTCCTATTATGCTTTGCCACTTTTTGAATTTTAGTGTGTATGTTTGGGCATAAAAAAGATCTACAAAGTTACAAATCTCAAAGTCCACTCCAAAGGGAGATATTTTGTTTTTAAAAAATCCCTTTTCAAGAACTACAACGAACGGCTCGTTTGGACTACAAAGTTGTTTTCCTGTATTTATGACATCACAAATTGGTCTATTAGAATATCATTAAAATAAATCCCGCCTCCTGAAATTCGAATGCACGTTTCAAAATCTAAACCTGGTGCGGGTGTTTTTATATCACTGTATTTCTGAAGGAAACTGACTGTCTTCAGAAAATTTTGGATGTCATTTTCATTTCATCTTGCATGTAATGTCTGATAAAGCAGTGTTTGTGAGCGGAGTGCTGCTTTGTGTACAGCGTTACCGGGGAAACCTCATTCTCTCCCGCTCCAACAGCGTCTCCTGCTGGCAGAGAATTAATTTGCATATATATATGCCGCCACAAATACTGTAACTCTGTGGGACTATGGTATAAATAAATTCAACTATATAACAGTTTCACTGCAATTCATGTTATAATGTTAGAATTAAAGAACAATAAACATAATACATATTACCGTTGCACTTATATGTACATAGTAAATGCAGTTATTTTTAAGCTGTTGTTGACATTATATCTAAAACGTGATTTAGTCAAAAAAACAACAACAATATGGTTACCACTTTAATATGTCTTGCAATATCCGTGCCTGCACAGGTTCTGCGCGATCCTCTTGTTCAATATTCTCGGGGTCTGAATTGATATGGCAATCAGGGTTGCCAGGTTTTCACAGCAAAACCCACCCAATTGCTACTCAAAACTAGCCCAAAACTAGCCCAAAACTAGCCCAATCGCTTTTCAGGGGGTATTCCCTGTAAAAATTGCGTTCCGGTGGGGTAAAATACATGTTTTTTTGGCGGCGTTCCCCTGATAAAAAATGCATTCCAGGGGCTAAATATCACGTTATTGGGGTCGCTTCAACCCACGGACATGAAAAACATCCTGCGGAAAGAGTGTTAAAGTAGCCCAATTCTGCGGGAAAACCTCGGACTTGGCAACACTGATGGCAATATTGACGAACTTGCTGCTTTGGCAAGGGGCGGGCAGTACTGAAACACCTTCTAAGCTGTTCGCCAATCACAACGCACTGGGACAGGTAACCAGTCACAACACACAATTTCATTTTTCGGAAGGCGGGCCTTCATCAAACCCGGAACTAATCGAGCCGTTTGTGCCAGGCTGGGGAGGAAGGTATTGTAATAATATGGTATTGTAGGTATATGTAAATTATGTAAAAAATAATGTGTTTTTCGAACCACCAAGCGTGAGAGCATGTTCTAGTACACCCACAAAACAAATCAAGACTTTGTAAAAGAGCATAATTGGACCCCTTTAATTCAGATGCTGTTTTCAGCTCTCAGAGTCATTCCTGCTGTGCACTTCCCTTTGAACTCTGTAAGTTAAAAATGTTATATGCTTTTGGTGTAATTTAAAGACCAGATGTGCTCAGACACGTAAACTTGATTAATTAAGACTCAATTGTTTACACAATGGCAAGAAAATTAACAGGATGGAAAAAACTGAAGTCATAGATCACTGATATATTGGGTTTACATGAGGGGTGTCAACTTGTCAATAGATTTTAAAGGAAAACTGACAAAGGACATAGGACAACCTATAAACTGATCACCAATTAAACAATCAGTTTTTAATTTATTTGTATTATTTATTAGTTTATATTATTTGTGGATTTGTTTAATTAATTTTTGGTGGATTTGTTTATTTTATTTCAATGTAAAATATGTAATAATAATAATAAAATAAAACAAAATAAAAAGTAAATAAAATAAAAATAAATTGATGTTTTTTTGTATTAGTAGTTAGTGCAGCACATGGCCAACATCACTTAAAGATGAGTATAACTAATAATGATTTCCATATTTAAAATGTTTGTGTTTAATATTCCATCCAATATATTTAGACACAAATGCATAGTAAGAAAGACTCAGGAACAGTTTTTCTCATGCTCGATCTGGAAATTCTTCATGTAGCACTCATGTCATTTTATGTCATGTATCTTTAGGTCATAGTCGCACTAAAAAGTTGTGCTGTTGTTGTGCTTATTGGTTAATTTGGTTAACATTGTTTTTATTTGCACGGAGTGTATGAATAATGACTATAATGATTTATTTTGTTGTTGTTGTTGGGTCCGTTGAGTTTTTTTGTTGTTGCACAGGAATATCCTCAGAGCTGTGAATTGCATCAGCCGGTTCAGGGAAAGTCTTTTCACTGTCACAGCATCTTGTGCAGCTTACTTTGTCTTTGCTGCGTTAAAAAATAGAAAACTGACATGCACGAGAGACACAAAGATGCATGTGCTGGAAAGATAAGCAAGCCTTTAGGGTTTATAAGTACCTAACCTCTCTCTGTCTTTCTCTTTATCTTTATTTTTTCTCTCACTCATTTTCTCCCTCACACACATACACACGCTGAACAATTCTGCATGCCTTAAGAGGATTTACAGGGTGATTTGAAGTGTAATCAGAGTATGAAATATTAAGAAAGCCAGGGCATCTACACTGCGCCTCTGCAGACAAGGATAAGAATTTACTTTCGTTCGTCAAGTCTGGGAGAGTTCAGAAAGTGATGTTTGTTTATCGAAGCGCTTGCGTTCGTATAACATGATCATCAGCTGCCAGACGCGACTGACGCCTCTGCTGCTTAGAAAGTATCTTTCATTTTATGACCATAGCATGCACTGTACAAAATGGTCGCCGTTTTAATGGTAAAATATTGTAAAAATGCTGCGGTAAAAGTTCCTTTACTACACAAGGTGAAAAACTAATAAATCTAACAGGACATTTTACCGTAATTTGTCATCTTATATGAAAAACTATAAAACTGACATTCCCAGAAATGATTTCTATTTTTCTTATCAGCTATGTATGTACATTAGGGTTTTATGTAACATGTTGTTAAATTATTTAAATTAATTTTATTTCAGTTTTAGTTTTAGTTGTTTTAGTACATAAAGTTAAATTAAAATGAGAAATAAAAAGTTAATTTTTTTATTTTAGTTAACGATTGTTTTATTTCAAGTAACAGATTTTTTTAACAGTTTCAGTTTTAATTAAATATAATAACCTTGGTGCATGACACGTGTGCACCTTCAATATATTTACCGCAGCTTGTGGAAAAGCCTAAAAACCATTTTTTTTTTTTTTTTTTTTTTTTTACATTAAAGATCTGGCAACCTCAAGGTTTTTTGTTTTTTTTTTGTTTTTTGGGGCAGTGTCTACTCTGACTAATTTCGTATATTTATATTGCTGGCAACAGTAAGATATAATGATTGAAATAATGATTTTCAACTAATCACTATGAATAAATGTAGCAGTATTACTAGTAGTAATTAAAAGTAGTATGCTGTAAATACAGTAAGTCCCATGGAATCCTGGCAAACCTGAACTTTACTGAACAAATAGCACTTGTATGGAATAATGACAATATGAATAAATAAAAATATACATTTCTTCTTTTAAACCCTCCAGTAGTCCACATTACTCCATATATGATTGAATTGTAAGAAATGAGTATTATATAGCAGAACACCAGTTGGTTGGTTGAAAAGTCCTGAAAAGCTGAAAAGGAAGGTGGAGCAAGTTATATTTTGATAAGACAAAGGCATTTTTTTTTCACAATAAAACTAGGAATATGCATTTAAAAATTTTGATTTCATGTTGACTTTGTGTTTAACTCAGAATACTCCTTACTAGTGTGAATACATGCATGAATGCCAGCAGATGGCAATATTTATCTGTATTACAGAGGATTGAGAGAGAAAGGCTCAATCATAACAATCCTAAATTACACAAAAGACTCAAATGACAAAATGTCAAATCTGATTTTTAACGGTACAATTGCTTTTTTTAGATATAACCCATTTTCCTGTGTTGTTAATACATGAGAAGCTTCTACGAGTAGGTCTTTATTTGCAGAGGAAAATATACATGGTCAAATATCTTTCTAACAGCAATTGTATTGCTGCTGGGTTTGTAGAGTAAATCACAACAACACGGCATGTATTTCTGTGCCGCGGTATAGACTGAAGCATGTTTGTGCTGTAAAGTGTCTCAAATGTCGGAGGGTTTGAATGTGTCACAAAGTGGCATGTCAAGCACCAGTGCAGAGACTCAGAGAATGTAAAGCTTCCAATAATGGGAGGCAGAAAATGTGAAGGGGAACAATTAAATTACGCCTTGCATGAAGTTTGCTTTTCATTTTGTGAGGCAAATTTAGTGCCATGCTTAATCATTATGCTGTCGAACACGATTTGCAAAAATATTCAAGAGCTTTGTGTGCCTCACTGCCCTTTCTGTATTGAAAAATAATGGGGCTCTATCCAATTAAAAACTGCATTTAAATCAAGAAAGTATTACATGCTCTTTAACAGTATCTCTCTGCTGAAGCTTTTCAGATGCTGACTGTATGCACAAGAAGGACTCCAGCAGACCTGTGTTTCTCTCAGGGTGTGTTATTGTGCTGAATTTTGTTTTATGATTGAGAACCAAGCTATGGGGATCTTTATAATGAAATATATTTTCTCTGTCACTTGCGCCAGTGACTTTTATAGCAGTGGTTTTCGACTGGCTTTTACTCCAGGACCCAGATTTTACTCATGTTTATAATTATGAACAAAAATCTCTTTGAAATGAAACATTACAATTTTTATGAACTGCATAGGCTGAAAGAAATATGCAAAATTAATAACATAGCATGGGTTAAATGCAAGAATTTACTATTTTTATCAGTGATTCACTACACAAAACATATTGTGGTTGCAATGGAACCCCTTTCTTTATGCAGTCTCGGCAATATATATTTTTCATTTTATTAACTTGCATAGTTTGTTCATGGATTTCAAGAAACCTATTCATGCCTCTTCTACAGTGACAGATGAAATTGCTGCAAAATACAGTAGAGTTTGATTGGATGCACAGCCTTTGATTTCAACAATGTCAAATATTATGGGAAGAAGCATTTTTCTGTTCCTTTTTAAACATTTTGCAATTAAAACTGCATAACATATATGGTTAATTGCATTTTATTATTTGCATTTTAGCATTTGTTTTCCAGAACAGACTTATGACCCACTAGTTGAGAACCACTGCTTTACAGTTTATGTGGCACATTTAGATTAATGCTATATTGATTGTAATATACACAAAAAAACATGCACGGATACTTATGCATGTTGCATTTCAGGAACTATTTCAGAATTCTCAATTTATATAATCTTGGATATGCATTGCAATTTTGTATGGCATGCATCGATTTTTCGTGGTTGCACGAATATTGAATATTGGCAGAATATTGAATATTCTTCTGTATAAAGAAACATTGTCTATAAATACACTTAAGCAGATATTACTGCAAAAAAATAAAAAAATAAAAAAATAAAATTACAGGGCACTGAATTACATTTCATTCTGAAATGCATGTTTTTTAATGCATACATTGTGAAGTGCATTAAATTTATTGCATTCATTGCATTTCCTTTAATTGAATTGCTCACTAGCAGAATCTACCTACTATTTTTACTTTTTTATTCACACCCTGTAAGCGTATTGCATGTAGAGAGTATAATATCCTGAATACTTGAATGACATATTTACTGGTGCAAACCACCAAGCTAAGTTCCCTGTAATTGTAAATTACTTGGCTAATAACTATGAATTCTTATGTTTCTTCGCAGGAAGGCAGTATTTAGAGTTTTTGCACTGAATTAGTTTGCTTTGTGATTTTGTCTTGAATTGTTTTGAAGAATGTGGGGTGAATGTAAATCATAAAACACATGCTTTTGGATTCCACCAGTTACAGTACGTCCTGTGAACCTTCTGAATCCCCCGCTTGTCGGTGTAATTAAAAGATTTGCAAACACGTGTCAGCCGATAATCGCACACAAACTGCTTCCTGCCGTCCCCAGCTGCATTACGTTCCAGAAATCATTTACTGCAGCAATCTGATGTTTATTTCGAATGAATAAATCTACTTAGCACTGAAGGCATTAATTGATATTTTAATGCTATTCTTATAATTGAAGTTGGAGAAATCCAAGAACAAAAGACACAGTGAATACAAATACTGATCACTGTAATGCACACATTTATTTCTATTATTGTCTCTCTGGTGAAATGAGCATCTCCAATTGCGTCTGGATGCTGAACGGCTAGATGGCATCATTGAGCAACTGAATGAGCTCTTTCTCTCTCTCTCTGTGCAAGTCATTTGAATTGTGCAGTTTTGCCTCAACCGAGATCTGTACATTTTATCCGCAAAGACAGATATTTGCTGGACCCTTGTGACATCCTCGCTTACAGATGCATTTCTGAAATACTTTAAATGGCAATGTTATAAAAGTAGAAGAGGATTGTGGGTCAATGGTCTTGTGAAATCAGAGAGCAGCGCAATAACATCCTGTTTAGAACAGAAAGCCTGATATTTGCTCTTATCGGTCGGGAATCAAAGAGGACATTTTCCGTGTCTCAAGTTCTTCGTGATGTTAATATTCTCCTTTCACAGGAGGTAAAACATGACCTGGGCCAGCTCTTCCCCAAATGTCACTGAGTTCAAGAAAATGGATAAAAACTGGAAGAGCTATTCTACGCTGGGTACGAGTTCTCATGCATTCAATTTTGCAAAAAATCTGCATTTTTATTTCATGAGCCAGTTATTTATATATTTTTTTGTGAGGTAAACATGCTCAAATTTATTTTAATCAGATCTGAATTAAACATTAGGAGGATCCAAAAGTATGAAACGAGTCAAAATGCTTTTATTTTGTGTTTTTATTTATTAATTTATTGTTATTTTAATTAAATGCAAAAAATTCCATACAAATTATATTATATGCATAGCCATTTTAAGTAGCAGATGAGTGTGACCACATAATGTATTTAGACACTTATACCATAATTAAAACTGCCTCTCTTTTATATAACAAAATGTCAAACCAAGTGGCATTTATTTAGAAATATTGCACAAGCTCTTCAGTCGACACTATGATAATGAAATGCAATACATTTACTGTAGTTATTTTTAAGTGTGTCAATTGTACGTCCCTTTTTTGTTTTTTTGGGTTGGCAACGCCTTATGCAAAACCCAATGATCCATGTTATTCCGTCATGTTGTGCTTCAGTGGAAGCAACAAAATCTGACCTTTTGTTCACATGGTCAGTGACACTAATTTGCTTGCATTTCATTAGTGACTTAGAAATCGTTCTTCTTCATTTTACCCTATTGTGTTTCTTTGTTTTAAATGATTCAGTCTCTGCTTATTCACAGGTTTAAAGGGATAGTTCACCCAAAAATAAAAAAAAATTGCTGAAAATGTAATCGAACTCAGGTCATCCAGGATGTAGTTTGTTTCTTCATTAAATTTGAAAAAAATTTGCATTACATTACTTGCTCACCAATGGGTGCCATCAGAATGAGAGTCCAAACAGCTGATAAAAACATCACAATAATCCACATAACTCCAGTCCATCAATTAACATCTTGTGAAGCGAAAAACTGCATGTTTATAATTATCAAATTCTAACGTTTCCATACGAGTCCTCCATCCACAATACTGTATTGCTTTCACCATTGAAAAAGTCACTCCATCTGAATCAGGAGAGAAATATGCGCCGATCAAGCACTACAAGCGAAAACAGCTTGAAATAGTTATAAACAATTATGTCAGTGGATTTTGATGTGAGAGGACAACAGGAGATGGACTTTTTCATGGAACTAAGCGTTATTATGGATTATGGACTGATATTTTGCCTAGAAGCAACGGTTTAAAGTTTAAACACCTTAATGATGGACTAGTTTCTTAGAAACACGCAGCTTTTCACTGCACAATACATTAATTGATTGGCTGGAGTCATGTGAATTACTTGTGGATTATTGCGATGTTTTTATCAGCTGTTTGGACTCTCATTCTGACGGCGCCCATTCACTGCAGAGGATCCATTGGTGAGCAAGTGATGTAATGCTAAATTTCTCCAAATCTGTTCCAATGAAGAAACACACTCATCTACATCTTGGATGGCCTGAAGGTGAGCAAAATTTCATTTTTGGGTGGACTATTCCTTTAAATGGGAAAACAAAGAATGTGATCTCATACATTTGGACCCCAATGTATATAATATCTTATATGACACTGAAAACCTAATTTCACTGTCACAATGATCTGAAATGTTTACTATCTCTGTTCCCTATAAGCCCAGGAACTCACAGGCATCATGGCAGCCAGCTGTTATCAGAGAGAACAATTACTGCCTCATCCGCTCTGACTATCAGCCCTGATGATCTGCACAGATTCACATGACAGCTAAATAAATATGTAAAGGTGCTGCGCTGGAGATCCTGCAGATACTTACAAGCTCTCTGAGGAAAACTACAGCACCAGAGGAGATGATAATGATTGTGAGAACGCACACTAAATTAATCTCTCCTTTATCGCTTCATCTTCAAGCTGATAAATGTGTTACGAGCGTGTGATTTTGTGTGCCATTGTTTTGATAGCAAAAAAATTGCTACCAGGTTAGATATCTTTTAATATACACACTAAGAAATAGACAGTTATTTGCAGTAATTAATTTTTCATTTTTCTTTTATTTGAGTTCTTTTTGTGTTTCATGGAAGAAGGAAAGTGTTATGAGTGAAAGTCATGAAGGTGAGTAAATATCAAATTTTTGGGTGAACTGTTCCTTTCATGTTTTTAATTTAAAAAACATGAATATATGCTTCCCAATATCAGCTTTACCGAAAATGCTACAGTAGAGCCAAAGCAAAGACCTCAGAATCAGAGGTTTCTCTATGAAGTGTCATAAAGCATACAGACATGTCTAGTAAGCTCTAATTCTTTGGGTTGACGCCTGCTCCCCATTTCCCAGCATGCTTTGAAACGTGTAAGACCCTTCTCAATCACTTTTCAGCCCAGCGTTGATATTGGCTGTGCTTTGGCGACACAATAAGGGAGCGAGACGGTCATGGGAGGGATCAGCTTTATTCCACCCAAATAAAAGCAATGGAAACAAAGCATCATCACTATATTTAACCAAATCTGCAGCTTACTGTGACAAGCACATGATAATGATATCCTCTTAACAAGCGTCGGCACTGAATGACAGCCAATGGCGCTGAGGCAGCCAGCACAAGATGGTGTAAAACGGCTTCAATTGCAGCGATGCTACCAGACCTATGGGAATGTACAAATACAGATTAATAACTGTTAGAGTTATGGTGCTGTTTGCACAGTTATTTGTAGTTAGACAATAATAATCATCTCAGTCTCCTTATCTCAGTCAAATAATAATTTGTTTTTGAATGAAGAGATCATGTCATACAACTATGCTCTCTTTAGGGGCAGATATACTTCATCTTTGAGGTTACTGGCCCAGTGACAATTTTTATTTTGATATTATTTATTATTTACCAGTATTTATAAACATTTTGAATGAGGTTTTATATTATACTTTTCTGTTTTCATTTAAATTTTTAGTTTTATTAATTATGTGCTTTTTGTTATTTATTTTATTTTATTTTTTAATATTTCTAAACTATAATTATTTAATTTTTAGTCATTTTAGTACTTCAAATTAAACTTATTTCAGTTACACAATATTTATATTTTTTAAGTGGAAAATCTGCGTGAAAAAAAAATTAGCTTATAAAAATATTTTTAAGAATTTTATGCAGTAAAAACCAATGGACTACTCTACCCAATATATGTGTGTGTTGATGTTATGCTTCAATACATCCTTAGCTTAGTTACATGCTAATTACAAAATATTGAAATCAACTGTAAGTTTTTTTTTTTTTTTTTTTTTTGTGCATTTCTTCTGAGGAGATTTATTTGTATGGCATTTGCATTTCTAATTGTGTTTTAATGTTTTTCAGAATGCAATGGCGCATAAAGCGGACCTTGTTTGTTTATAATACCTTTGAAAAGTTTGGGGTAAGTAAGTATTTTTTTTTTATTAATATTTTTATTCAGCAACTAAATTGTTAGTTCTTAGTTCCTTTGAATTTTCTATTCATCAAAGAATGTATCACTGTTTCCACAAAAAAAAATTAAAAAATAATAATAATAATAATTGTTTTCAACATTGAGATATTTCTTGAGCAGCAAATCGGCATATTAGAATGATTTCTGAAGGATTATGTGACCCTAAAGACTGGAGTAATGATGCTTTCAGCTTTGTATTACAGGAATAAATTACATTTAAAAATATATAAAAATAGAATTTAATAACATTTCACAATATTACTGTTTTTACTTTATTTTTGATCAAATAATTGCAGGCTTGGTGAGCTTAAGAAATTCTTAAAAAAAAAAAAAAAAAAAAACTTTTGAACTGTAGTTTACGTACATGCAGTCAGTCCTTATACAGGAAGTCTTCACTTTTGCAACTGCCATAACAAACTTCCAACAAACTTTGGTTAAACATTACCTGAGTCCCTTTTCTCCATCTCTAAAAATAGACTCCTCTTTCATAAGTGTCTTTTTGTTGTTCTGCCAAATCTTAATTAGCGATTAGTCAGAATTATTCTCAAACTCCCTGATTCTTGTGCAGAGCCGTAGATAGTGTGGTGTTTTAATTAAGCAGAGGTCAGATGTCTTAACTCAGCAGGAGACATGAGGAGTGACGCCACGTTTGGCGGGAACGCGCTCCAGGAAGGGTGTGACTTCACTGTCCCACATCAGTGCCCAGAATCTGCATCTGTTATTCCAAAGAGTGATTGGGAAGGAAAAGAAGAATGAGATGGTGAGCAGAGAGAATAAAAAATAGGGTAGCTGGTAGCTAACGTGTTGAAAAAACAGCTTGGATTCCTATGGTAGTCTGCACTGGTTTATGGTGGTGGTTTTAGCTATTGAAAAACAGGCTTGTTCAGTGTTATTTTATATTTTAGTATTATTTATATACTGTTATAGTATCTATTTAAGTAGCATTAATTTTTATGTTTTCAGTTTTAATTTTAATTTAAGCTTTAGTAATTTTATGTGCGTTTTCATTTTTTATTATTAATTTTGTATATTTAGCTTTATTTTAATTTCAGTTTTAGTCAGTTTAGTTCTTCATCTTATTTTAGTTGTCAAGGTGACATTTTTTTTTTAACATATTTATTTTACTTTTTTAAAGTTTTAATCTAAAATTATTATATATTTATATTGTATTTCATTGTATTTTGGCTTAATTTCCTTAAAGGATTAGTTCACTCCAGAAGGAAAAATTTTGAAAAGAAATTAATGTTTTTGAGGAAAACATTCCAGGATTTTTCTCCATATAGTGGACTTCAGTGGCAGCCAATGGGTTGAAGGTCTAAATTGCCATTTCAGTGCAGCTTTAAAGGGCTCTACACGATCCCATCCAAGGAATA
Source organism: Spinibarbus caldwelli (assembly GCA_039654775.1). Taxonomy (NCBI): domain Eukaryota; kingdom Metazoa; phylum Chordata; class Actinopteri; order Cypriniformes; family Cyprinidae; genus Spinibarbus; species Spinibarbus caldwelli. Next base: position 29,680,243 of record CM077227.1, on the reverse strand, counting down.
AGAGTCTTATCTAGCGAAACGATTGGTAATTTTCTAAAAAAATAAAAAATACAAATTTATATACTATTTAACTACAAATGCTTATCTTGCATCCACAACTCTACCTGCAAAAAAAAAAAAAGAGCAAGGAAGTCTACTGGTTAAGCTAGTTGACTGATGATAATAAAATTGCTTGCTTTCATATCATAGCAGGTCATTAGGACTAACAGAAAGTATGAAAATGACATTTTACTCTGGATTGGATTTACATGCATGATTTCATGAGTCCATCAGCGAGTCTTCAATCTCTAACTCTGATGAAAAAACTTTTCTTTCTTCGATGTGCAATAAGGCTCATACGTGTGTAGCACCTGCTCTCCTCAAACTGTCTGGAAAGAATGCACTTCAAATTCACATTCACTTATATAGGCTACCATCAATGTCACAGTTTCCCTCTCTGTTTTGCACGATCTTAATCGCAAAATCTCTCTCTACGAATTTAAACTAGTCCCCCCGGATGTTGAAAGACAAGACCGGTCTGATATTAAACCGGCTGGCAGGCCTCAACGCTGACTGACACCGCCCCAATGATAGCGAAATCTAGCAGGTGCGTTCACTCGCTCTCCTCTGATCTGTACACCGACCCACTTGTCTTCTTAGTGTACTCTGTAATAAGCTGCTTCAAAGATCACTATGTATGCTAGCGACCGATAAGATCTGTAGTATGGAGTTCTCCTTTCCTTTCACGACGCCGTCTGTCTCGCGCTCGTGCTCTTCTACTCCGTCTCTCTCCCTTTCTCACTCTTTTGGTTTTCTTAAGAAAATGTCAAAATGTCTAATCATATCTTAATGCTTTGATAACGGGTTCTTTTTTCCATGGGAGAAGAACAGATACTCTAGTGTCTTAAAGGCTGAGGATGGGAATGGAAATGAAAGAAAACACCCTTGAAATTCAATTTTTCTCCAAGCGCGTGGGTGTAGGCGCTGCGGCATTTGACCTTTTGCACAATTACTTAATTGTTTCATTTAAAGACGTCGAAAGATCATACAAACACGTGATAAACAGAAGAAATGTGCTGTGAAGTGTAAATGTGACATTGTAGTGTACTTTTGTTGTTGAAGTCTCTTCCTGCAGACGTGTAAAGGAAAACAAACTAGCATGTCATAACCACATGATTCAATTAGTGTGATATTTCATTTATGCCTGCATCAAAGGACGTTCATTGTGATTGATGGCTGCTTATCGGCCGCAGTGAATAGATACAGTTAAATTGATTGTTTTAGGGAGGAACTGTGTAAAATGGTGTTATAGGTACATAAAGACAAAGTATAGAAATTGTTCGCTCCTTTATCTTCATAATACCGAGAGCAACGTCGCTTCATATACTTCCCAAAATGCCCATATAGGCTCTTTGTAGTTAAACTTAGTGCAGTGTTGTATTTGGCCAAGTTTAAATGAACTAGAATAGAAAATGTGAGATGTGATTGCTTGTGCAATTCCACTGCTGCTAGGCAATGCTATTTTGGTATAATTTACACACTATTATAGTATTTTTATTAATTTTTAAATTATTTTTTATTGTTAGATTTTCAGTTTTCATTGGATTTTTTTTTTCAATTTTACATTATTTATTTTCTAAGTATTTTTATTGTAGTTTTAGTTTTAATCCTTCAACTTCTTTTATTAACATTTCTTTTTTTGTTATTTATTTAGTTTCAGTACTTGCTGTGTAGTTTTCTAATTTTAATTAAGTTTTTCATGTAATATTTATTTTTATTTTATTTCAGTTAACAAAATGATTTTTAGTTTTTGTGAAGTGTAACACTAGGTTGTCAAACCATTGTTATGAGGTTTCTAAGATGTTCTGAGTGGTTTTTATCATGTTGCTCATATTTATTATGTTTCATCGGAACAGATTTGGAGAAAGTTAGCATTACTTTACTTGCTCACAAATGGATCCTCTGCAGTGAATGGGTGCCGTCAGAATGAGAGTCCAAACAGCTGATAAATACATCACAATAATCCACAAGTCAAAATACCAGTCCAAAACGCTTCCTCCAGTGGAAAAAGTCCATTCCCTGCTGTCCTTTCACACCAAAACTCACTAACTTATTTGTTTAGAATTGTTTGCACTGATGTCACTTTCTCTCCTGATTCAGACAAGAAAACTTTTTGCAATATTATGGACAGAGGACTCACATTTTTAACTGAAAGCAATGATTTGACTTTAAAAACATGTTAATGATGGATTTGTTTCTTACAAACATGCAGCTTTTCACTTCACAAGACATTAATTGGACCGGAGTGCTGTAGATTACTTGTGAATTATTGTGATGTTTTTATCAGACTCTCATTCTGACGGCACCCATTCACTGCAGAGGATCCATTGGTGAGCAAGTGATGTAATGTTACATTTCTCCAAATCTGTTCTGATGAAGAAACAAGTTCATCTATATCTTTAATGGCCTGAGGGTGAGTAGATTTTCAGTGAATTTTCATTTTTTGGGTGAACTATTCCTTTAAGTACAGTAAAGGTTAAGTACAGTAACAGGTTAAGTACAGTAACAGTAAAAACTTTACGACCCCATTTACATACGGCTGGCGCAATTCTACCCTGGTGAATAAAGTGGGGTGGATATTTCTGGTATTTGCTCCATTAGGTGTGACAGACATGTCCTTGTCATATGGCTCCACGGTGCCTTGAGTTCATGTCAGGATACTGATTGTGCTCTTGTTGTTACAGTAAAACCCCGCAGGCTGCCGGCCTGCACCTCTCACACTGCTTTACTGTGTCCCAATCCAGAAACAGCGCAGCACATTGGTTAATATTACAGTTATGTCAAATCTCCTCATTACTGCCCCAAAGTTTCTGCATAGCATTTCGCTGAATCCTGGCTGCACGCTCTCCCCGGTGAGTGTCAGACGCACACACCTCCATCGTTAAAGAGGGTGATGGTGATGGCGGATGACAGCAGCCTCTGTGCATCTCCAGCCGCAGCTGCCCATCATCTTGAGTGACAGCTGAGAAAAGGACAAAAAAATAAAACTCCTCCCAAAGGTCTGGCAGCTGCATGTACACCTGAAATCTCAAGACAGAGGCCTGTACCTACAGAAGCACTTTAAACTGGGCCAAACAAAGCACTGTGTCTATACAGATATGAGGTTTGCTGAATGTATTGCTAGCTATTTTTCTGCTTAAGCTTAGCTTTTGAACCTGTAATCCTAAATATTCTACTTCACAACATAACTCGTCCTGAAGCTGTGTGAGAATGAATGATGCCTTAAATTGTGCATTCTTGTTGATGAAAAGTGGTTTGAGCTATGTTTATTTATTTATTTACCAGGAAGTTGCTAAAAGTGGCATACAAGTGACAAAAATTCCATCTACATTGAAGGAAGGCATATTTAAAGACTTGCCAGTGAACTCCTTTGACTTGGGTCAGTATACAGCAACCACACCAAACACAATTTCAATATCATTATGAAGATAGCAACAAATAACAAACAATAGTGCGCTTGACTGTGCAAAATATTTTGCCACTTTAGAGTGCTGCAGCCTGATTTTTTTTATTAAATCGCAAAATGTAACTGTTATCATCCAGCTCTTTATATAAGGTTGGATATATTATTAGTATGTCCAACTTCATCCACATAACTCAACTTGAATACTGCTCGTATTGTCACAAAATGTAAATCGCTGTATTATCGTCCAGCTCTAATCTGCTAAGTGCGACTATAGGGCATGCAGATTAAGATATTATAAACATTAACATCATGATTTTCTGTAAAGCTGATTGGAAACAATATGTATTGTGAAAAACACTATACGATTAAATTTGACTTGATGTTTTGTAGGTATATGCTGACAAGTTACGGATGTGATAAAAAGTTTTTAAAGTTTTTAAAAAACAAATCTCTATCCGATATAATGCAGTAAAAACAAAACTGTTTTATTATACTATTATTAAAAAAAGCTGTATGAATACATGATGGCAAAGCTGAATTTTCAGCATCATTACTTCAGTGTCACATGATCCTTCAGAAATCATTCTAATATACTGATTTACTGCTCAAGAAAAATGTATTATTTTTTATCAATGTTGGGGAGTGCTTAATATTATTTTATTGGATCTGTGAAACACTACCATTGAAAATTGGATTGTATAAAAAAGAAATGATATTAGTACTTTTATTCAGCAAGGATATTATTACAAACTAATTAAATAAATAAAAAAATGTGGTAAATTAACTTTCTGTTCATCAAATAATCCAGAAAAAAGCATTGCAGTTCCCACAGAACTATTAAAGCAGCAAAAACTGTTTTCAGCATTGACAATAATAAGAACTATCATTAATACTTAAGCACCATTAATAACTAAGTAGCAAATCAGCATATTAGAATGATTTCTGAAGGATCACGTGACACTGAAGACTGGAGTAATGATGCTGAAAATACAGATTTGCATCACAGGAAAAAATGACATTTTAAAAAAATAGAAAACCGTTACTTTTAATAATATTATAGAAGTAATATTGCATAATAGTATTATTTTAACTGTATTGAATGGGTGAGTGTGAGACTTCTTTCAAAACAATGATATTTATTCAGTGTCACATGATCCTTCTGAAATCATTCTAATATGCTGATTTGCTGCTTAAGTAATATTTCTTATTATCAATGTTATCAAAAACTGATCTTTTTTTTTTTTCAAGATTCTTTGATGAATAGAAATCTTTTTTTTCTGATTTTTGTGGTGTTGCTCTACAAGTCACCCGCATCTCTTCTAAACAGGCACGTTGTTGTAAGGTTTAACACATGTGATTAGAGCAGTGCTCTGAGGACTCCAGCTTACAGCTTCTTCCAGTGCCTTGTTTTCCGCTCTTAATTTCACTTGCATAATACCACATTGCTTGGGAGGATGCTGTCGGCTTCATCTTTTAATGAGTTGGTTTGCATGGCCTGTAGAAAGCACAGTACGCGGCGGATTTTGGTCGTCTTTTGTGAGACGCAGCTAGCCGTGGCATTGTGTAACTGTGTATCGCATCCACTTTGATTTGGGCTAATGGAACCCCACCAAGATATACAATTAGAGGGTTGGATGTGTTAGGATCTAATTCCATCTCATCTCAAAGAGCCATGCGCATACTGTGAGAGAAAATGGACACAACAACACACCAAAGAAGCCAAATAAAGCCGTTATTAGTTGATCACAAACCCAGAACGGATTCTGAATCAACGCTTCCTGGCTCATTGACCGCCTTGACAAACTATTTACAAAATAAAACCTCATACGCAAATTAATTCCTCTGTTTGATCGGGAGAAGAGAAAATAGGACTGCTTTCTGCATTTTCTTTGTTCTGTAGTTTGTAAATCGCTTGGATGGAGTTGAGAGGAAAACAACTAAAACTGCAACAATGGAAACGTGATTCACACTGGCTTGTAAAGAATTTATCGTGCGCATTGCAGATTCAGGTCAGCTCAGTTTTAATTAATCTGTGCATTAATATATACAAATGCGCAGTGTTTTTTTGAGAGGTGCAACATCATTTATCTTCATTGCATGAATATGTGTTCTGACATACAGTATATGGAAGCAGGTAACTGCTGATGGCATCTATCAATCAGGACTGAATAAAATTATGAATTAGCTTCCTTTTAGTTCATAGATATAGAATTGGAATATGAATTAGAATGACAGGAAGAGGGTTTTTCTGCATTGCAATTTAGAAAACAAAAATGGACTAATTATGCATATTTTTCCTTAGATATGTAGACTTTGTTTCTCAACTAATAAGATATACAGTACAGTTCTATAACAATACAAAAAAAAAACAATATGCACAGCATTTATTTATTTATGTATTTATTTAACAATTTTTAATATTTACATTTTTAAACAGGGCCAAAACACGACAGCTACACTTTTTTTCCAGATAACATTATAAAAATATTGATCTGAGCATTTGAATCTTTTGATTATATACGTTATTGATTTTGGTGCCATTTCAAAGTATTAAATTGGGTTTAGAAATGAGGAGTATGGACCACCATAAGATTAAAAGTGATAACTAATAATTCAGTAATATCTATCTATCTATCTATCTATCTATCTATATATATATATATATATATATATATATATATATATATATATATATATATATATATATATATATATATATAGATGTTTAGTTTTTTCAGTTTTAATTCAGTTTCCTTAAATTTAAATTATGCATCTAGTTTGCTGCTGTTTTCCAAATTCATGATTCTCAATTCAGTTCTGACTAGCAATCAACCCTGCTGTCAGTGCTGTTACTTGATGGCCAGGGGTCAAAGGAATGCCTGAAATATTTCTGAGATTGGACAGAGTGTTATTTTTAGAGTTGTGGAATGAGAGGGGAAAAAGTTGAGAGCTTTACAAGTAGGTCAGCTGCAGCATTGCTTCATATCGCTTTCAGTATTATTACCGTCCTGCAGCCCAACTTTTAATCCAGCTTGAGCTGCACCAATTGCACTTTCACCGACATCTTTTATTGTAGTCGAAACTGCTTACAGAACCAAAACTGAGCTTTGGCAAATACCTGAAAGACTTTCAGAAGGGAACGATGGCCAACGGGTCAGATTTGTTGTGCAGATTTGGTCACCAGTGTTGGGGGACATTATTTTTCAAAGTAACATATCGTATTAAAGTATCATTGCTCATTGTCAATTGGTTTAGTTCTGTTCTAGAACTGTTCAGTAATGCTATATTTGGCTTGAAGGTGTGATTTTATTCAGATTGGTATTTTTTGCTGTAGTCAAGCTTTTGCATACAACCACTACACTCAAGTACCATAGCTTTGTAGGTTATAAAAGGAGCAATCTATTTGTTTTGTAGCATTGTGCTAGTTGCGCGTAGCTGTATGTATAAAAAGAAGTATATTTTGGGAACTTTTTCAGTTAGTTTGTAATGTTTTTTTTTTTTTAATAGCTTTAAAAATCAGTCCAAATACAGCTTGAGAAATGTTTTTTTTTTTTTTGTTTTTTTTTTTTTTAAGTTGTAATTGTTGTGTTATGCATAATTTTCATTCTTGTCTCGTCAGGACACAATTCAAAGGTGTGGTCACATTTACCATTGCTCTGTGAAATTTCAATACCAATCCACATATTTAGGAGTTTTATATGAGGGTGAAAGATTGCATCTTGTTGATTGTGCATGCAAATTTCACTCATGTTAAATTTGGTCATGGGAATTCACCACACTGACCAACAGAAAGTGCTTGGTTTGAAAGTTTCTTCTGTGTGGACTGCGCTTCATTCATCGCTACACTATAGACAATGGACCATTTAGCCCACAAAATTTTGCTGAAATATCGCTAATGTAACCAAACACCAACACTTTTGGCAGCTACATACAAACATAGAGTTCATTTGTAGACTTGATCTTGATTAGTCTGGAGAATGAAGTCATTATGAGTTGTTCTTGCAATGTTTTAGGCTACATCTTTGAAAGATAACCTATGGAAGCACGTTTCAGCCACAGGATTTAAAAAAAGGGAAATTTGACGTTTTACCTCACAACCTCAGAATTGCAAGATATAAACTCCAATTTGCGAGATCTAAATTCGCAATTCTAAGAAAAAATTCACAATCTTGAGATATAAACTCCAGTTTGCGATATCTAAATTGCAATTCTAAGAAAAAAGTCACAATTTTGAAATATAAACTCAGAATTATGAGATATAAACTTTTAATTGAAAGAAAATTTTCTAAATTGAGAGAGAATTCAGATATTTTTTTCCTTGCAATTCCAAGTTCATATCTCGCAATTCTTAGTATCTGTTTTGCAATGCTGACTTTTTTTTCTCTGAATTATAAGTTTACATTTCACTTTTTTCTGTTTGTTTCTGACATGGAATAAAAAAAATTTTAAAAAGTAATTGTGACTTTTTATCTCAAAAATGATTGCAATTGTTAAGCTTATTTCTCACAGTTCCGACTTTTATTCTCAGAATTGTGAATTCTGCATTGATAATTCACAGTTTTGACTTAAGCCTGGAATACCCTACACAACTTTAAAAATCTGAACAGATTTTTAAAACGCTAGGCATTATACACTTACCGACTTTGTAAATAGTGACAGAGGAAAACTAGGCATCAAACACTATACGACCGAGGATCATACACTACCAGACTTTAAAGTTGTTCCGATCGTACATATCTATGGTTCTGATCACAAAAACTCATGCAGAAAAGTGTGCGTTGTTGCTTGGAGACACATGACAAATTAAAACAATATGTGTTCTAAAATCGCTGAAAGTATCAAACATGTTTGATATCCTCCGGCTGGATCAAAGTCTGAAGCTAAAAAATCAGAGTCTGTGACCATCATACACTACGCGATTTTCTATGGAATCTGTCAACTCAAATTTGCAGACTGGCTCTGACTTTCGGCAACTTCTCCAGACTGTAAATCGGTGGAAAATCGGGGCAAAAATCGCGTAATGTATTCCAGGCTTTAGTCTTGCATTTTTGAGGAGGAAAAAGTCTGAATTGTGAGATAAACAAGTCCCAATTACCTTTTTTATTTTTTTAATCCCATGGTGGAAATGGGCTTCCATAATAACTTGAGTAGCCTACTGTGGTGTAATATAAAAACAGAAGCATGCTACTTTCATTTTTTGTGCCCAAAAACATGACTTGTAAAACCCTCCCCACTGTTTGCAAGGGCCAAAAAAAGCTAGATCAGCCGCAATGCAGCATGAGAGCAATGATGGTTTGATTCGTTGATGTTTTAGCCCCTAGAACATCCCGCTTTTATTAGTTTTATTTAGTTTCAGTTAGCAGGGTGAAACCGTCTGGCGTTGTGCGTTCAGACTGAATCGGGTCCTCAGGAAGCGTTTGAGCTGCGGCGTCTCTCTGAGAGCAGAAACACACCAGGTGTCCCTGCAATTAGCTGCTGTGAGATTGATGAGATCTGGCTGGGCTGATGGAATCACTCTTATTACATTACATCTGGACCGATGTCCATTTATTTATGAAGCACCGGAGGAGCAGGTGACTGCGCCGTGATGGAAATGATGAGGTTTATGGTAGCGTGGCCCTCGTTTGAACTGTGACAGGTAAATAAACTAATTGATTTCAGAGGCCCCACGGAAACAGGAGCTGCCACATTTCCCACTTTTCTGTTTGCCGAACAGACGAAGCTGTCATCCGCAGCGGCGAGAACACGTCAAACGCGGAGCCGGTAATTTGTGCTGATGAATGACAAGCCGAGACTCTTGTTAGGTAGACGGCACGCTCATTAGAAAACACATTTTCAGATGTCAGCGTGCTCCTGTCTTCCATTTTCCTCCGTTCTTTGGATGGAGGAAAGGACGAAAATAAACGCTGCTTGAATATTGCGATGTCATAGAATCAAGCAGAAGGAACTCAAACCTCAATTGACACGTCTGGTGTATCCGAGCGTGTTTTGAATGTTGACAGCCATCTGCGAGGGGTTCCTTTCACTCCTGCTAATGAGCACCGTGTCACCGCGGCCCGATCTCCTCTGGACCGTCCCGGGAGACACGTTGCAGCTGTCGGGCCCCTCGGCTCGATCCTGTGGCTCGCAGCGAAGAGCCTCAAACGACATCGACTTCCGCCGCCAGAGAAAACACAAAGCCTCCGCTGACTCGCTTTCATGAGCGTGTTTGTGCACATGAAGGGTTTGTCAGAATGAGTTGAAATGTAAACTAGCGTGTGAACGCTGCTTCTGTACCTGCTGTTGGTGCGTTTAAGTTCTGCAAGTAATGCAGCTGAGTCTTGAGACAAAATCGAGTTGAATTAATATTCAATTCTGTGTGTGTGTCACTGAAGTCACGTCAGAATGTCCAGTGACTAGTACAAACACAGTTGTGTATTAAACATGGTTTAAATGTAGGCCACACTAAATTAATTTACTAAATATACAACAAGAACTGCAAGGAATTGTGAGGAAGACCGGGGTTAGCTGTCAGAGTGAAGAGTTAGGCTGTATCTCACTAAAAGTTTTTGTGTCAAAAGTTCTATTACACAAATGCTTCCTTTTGTCTTGGGGATTTGTATGTTGGTTCGCAAATCTCTTATAAGATATTCTGTCCTTCAAACTAAAATTGCAATATCATCATATTTTTGTAATACCTGTGATTCCCAGTACCGTTTTCTCAGGACAGAGATGTCAGGTAGGTATATATATATATATATATATATATATATATATATATATATATATATACTCGATAAAAAAAAATCCTTGATTGCTTTTTGCCCATGTCGAGTAAACAGGCAAAATACCAGAGGTGCCACATTCCACAGATGAAAATCCATGAAGGGCATTATTACACCGTTTCCAAAGCTGCATGATATTTAAAAATCATAATAAAGCATAATGATATTGTAAATTCACAAACGCTACTTTTAAAGGCTATTGTTCACTTAGGTCTATTTTTATTACCACAAAAAAGTAATTAGAATTATCTAATTACTCGATTAATTGTCAGAATAACTTGATTAACAAAAAAATTGTTAGTGACAGTATATGTAGACTGTTTGTTTTAAAAGAATCGAATACCAAGAACAAACTAAATGAATTTCAACCTTTAATTCCTGAAGAGGAGTATAGGAACATGAATAAAAGAAGCAAAATTATCTATGGAACTAGAAGAAAAATGGCCAATTGGAATTAAAGTCAAATGTTCTCTGGTTTCACTCTGTAAATCCCAGACACCAAATTTCATCCATGAGACGACAAAGTAAACTGAACGAGCTGGATGATAATTTCTCATAGCTGGGGATCATTTCAATGAAATACAAATTTGTGGTGATACCAGAAGAATAGAAAAACATATTCAACTCTCTCTAATTGTAGTCTCTATCAGCTGGTTTGCAAGGCTTTTTATGTAAAAAGCAAAGATCTTTGTTCCTTCCTCCAACTGAACGCTGCTGTCTAGGATTTACTGCATTTGAATCTAATCACGAAATCTAAATATTCACAAGGCACAACGATATCTCCCAGAAGCAGCCAGCCGTTCATTTTGAAATTTGTGTAATTTATTAGGGCTGTGCAAGAGAAAGAATCAAAATCGGTGAGAAGCACAGAGAATAATTTATCATGGCATGAGTGTCATTTGAACCTGCGATTCAATTAAACTGTATGTTTAATTTTGCCTCAAGATCAAGAGTTAAAAAGCCTATTAAAGTGGCTCTCTTGATGCTGAATCTATCTGTTATCAGCATGTCGAGGAAATTCGAGAGGCTCTCTGGTGAGCATCTCTATCTGTGACACACTGTCAGTATTGTTGAGGGGTTTGTGCCGTCAATGACATTATTCACTGCATCATAGGACAGGTTGGGATGAACAGGGAATATTATTACAATAATAACCACCCCCATGTTAAAAACAATAATAATAACAACCGTGATGGTTTTTAAAGAATTGTAAGCAGCATTATCACTGTCCTCTCCACAGAAACATGAGACATCACCGGCGCTTAACATCCTTCACCTTTGTAAGTATTAAATTGTTAAATGATGATTTAATTATGAACTCATGGGCTTAGACTAACAATGTCCTCAGCCTTTTGTTTTTGTGATGTTAAATGTGCTGAAATGTTTATATGGTTTTACTTTTAAGTCACAGACAAGAATATTTGAATGTCACTGCATTTGATAACAGAATATTTAAAAATATTTTAAGTCCGTCAAATCCATTGATAATATTGTTTTCTTACCAGAAATGATGTCACTTCCCTAGGATGATGGACATGGATTTAGTTATTTAAAGGAATTTTACAAAAGACTGACAGAATGAACATTGCAATTGAGGACAAACCTAAAAAAAAAAAATAATAATAATAATATAATAATAATAATAATAATTAAAAAAAACACTTTAATTATCACAAATTAAAAATATCCACAAGATGACTTAAAATTTTTGTAAAATATATATTTTTTGTAAATATAGATTTAAAAATATATATTATATATCTCATTACAAAATATTTAATTCTAATTTGCTTTATTGTATATCTCATAATATTATGACTTTAATTTTGAAATCATGACTTTATTCTGGAAAATTTTAGTTGACTGAGTACAATAACTATTATTAGGTTATTAATAAATAAATAAATAAATAAATAAATATATTTGCATCTAATGCAGAAACATTCCAACATTTTTAAATGTGACTCAATTGTACACATACATTTCAGGGCCACTATATATGCTAATAATCAAAATAAGGCTTGTGAGTTAAAAGCACATTAGTTCTTCACAGCCTGACTCCTGCGGTGATTTGTGCGGCAGTCTTTGTCAGTGATTCTGAACCTGAGTTGGATGAAACGTGGCACTCTGATCGTGGTCTGATTACCAAAACGGATCAATATGTGTTGTAAAGGTTAAATGACGCTCTGTACTGTGTTGTCATGGTGCAGCGTGAGTCAGGATGAATGATAAGAGCAGCTCGAAACTACAAGCCACTAACTTGGCCAGAAATCATGTTATAAGTAAATCAGAAGAAGGATTCAGCCACCAGAATCTCTGCATGTTGAAATGAGAAATGTGTGTTGAAATTTGCAGTGCTCTGTGGGCTTGTGCTGCATTCCCAGGCTGTATGTTGCTGACGGCGCTCCCGATGCTGCTGTGTTCTTTCCAGGAGGATTAGACACTTCCTGAATTACGTAAGTGAGCTAATGAGCTGCACACACACACACACACGCTCATACACACTCCAGTCCCTGTGGGGACCTCAGACAGACAGTCTATCCTCTCTTCCCCGGGCCTTCTCACTGCCTGCTATATACTCCAGAGAGAGAGAGAGGAATACATGAACTGTACAGTGTATTCGAGGACATAGAGACAGTGTAAAAATGTTTGTGACTATCACTGTTTATCTTTAATTATTATGATTTGAAAAGTTTTCTACCATATTATTCGAACTCTTTCTGCAGTATACGGTATGCATACTGAGTGTAGTGTGCACATTTTCTGTTTAACACAACCGAGCACACTGTGTTGAATACTGTGAAATATTTATGTATTTATTTATTTATTTTTTCATTTTTAGTGATGAAGGAACTGGATGTAATTGCAGCCATGTTTGTCCTTGACTTGTTTTCTTGACTGATATTTTGTATTTTGTATTTTTATTTTATTAGTATTATTATTTTTTTTTTTTTTTTTTTTTTTTTTTTGATGGTGATCATTTTCTTGCCTCCTGACAAGTGAAAAAAGGTGTGTGTGTATATATATATACAGTATCTCACAAAAGTGAGTACATCCCTCACATTTCAGCAACTATTTTATTATAACTTCTCAAGGGACAATACTATAAAAATGAAACTTGGATATATTTTAGAGTAGTCAATGTGCAACATGTATAGCAGTGTAGATTTACTGTCCTCTGAAAATAACTCAACACACAGCCATTATTGTCAAAATAGCTGGCAACAAAAGTGAGTACACCCTAAGTGAACATTTCAAAACTGTGTCCAAAGTGTCAATATTTTGTGTGAGCACCATTGTTATCTAGCATTGCCTTAATCCTCCTGGCCATGGAATTGACCAGAGCTGCACAGATTGTTGCTGGGATCCTCTTCCACTCCTCCATAATGACATCACGGAGCTGCTGGATGTTAGACACATGACGCTTCTCCACTTTCCACTTGAGGATGTCCCACATGTGGTTAATAGGGTTCAGGTCTGGAGACATACTTGGCCACTCCATCACCTTCACCTTCAGCTTCATCAGCAAGACAGTTGTCATCTTGGCCGTGTGTTTGGTGTCATTATCATGTTGAAAACCCAGTTTCTGAAGGGAGGGCATCATGTTCTGCTTCAGAATGTCACAGTACATGTTGGCATCCATGTTTCCCTCAATGAACCGCAGCTCCCCAGTACCAGCAGCACTCATGCAGCCCCAGACCATGATGCTACCACCACCATGCTTGACTGTAGGCAAGACACAATTTTCTTGGTACTCCTCACCAGGCCGTCACCACACATGCTGGACACCATCTGAGCCAAACAAGTTTATCTGAGTCTCATCAGACCACAGGACATGGTTCCAGTAATTCATGCTCTTGGACAGGTTGTCTTCAGTAAACTGTTTGCAGGCTTTCTTGTGAGCCAGCTTCAGAAGAGGCTTCCTTCTGGGACGACGGCCATGCAAACTGACTTGTTGCAGTGTGTGACGTATGATCTGAGCACTGACAAGCTGACCTTCCACTTCTGCAACCTCTAAAGCAATGCTGGCAGCACTCATGCGTATGTTTTATGAAGTCATCTTCTGCACCTGATTCACAGCACAAGGACTTAATTTCTTTGATTGACCCTTGTGAGGTCTGTTCCGAGTGAAACCCGTCTTGGAAAACCTCTGTGTGACACTGTGGCCACTGTACTGTAACTCAGTTTCAGGGTGTTACTGATCTTCTTATAGCCTAGGCCATCTTTGTGGAGAGCAACAATTCTAATTCTCAAATCCTCAGAGAGTTCTTTGCCATGAGGTGCCATGTTGAACATCCAGTGGTCAGTATGAGAGAATTGTACTCAAAGCACCTAATTTTAACTGCTCTAATACAAGATATACAAATTTGTATAGTCCTGTCAAGCAGACAAAAAACGTGAACATGATGAATAGGACATGTGGCTTTGCATGGTTAAACGACATATAGCTGTTATCACTTAGGGCGTACTCACTTTTGTTGCCAGCTATTTTGACAATAATGGCTGTGTGTTGAGTTATTTTCAGAGCACAGTAAATCTACACTGCTTTACATGTTGCACATTGACTACTCTAAAATATATCCAAGTTTCATTTTTATAGTATTGTCCCTTGAGAAGATATAAAAAAATAGTTGCTGAAATGTGAGGGGTGTACTCACTATATATATATGTGTGTGTGTGTGTGTGTGTGTGTGTGTGTATACAGTATATTTATACTAAAAATACTACATACTATGTACTAGAAATATTTATTTCTAAAAACTAATACAGGCTAATACAGTATGTAAACACATTTAGTGAGATTTTTCTATTCTAGTTTCTGTTCTATTTCTATTGTATATATTTTTCTTATTCCTTTAAATATGTGCTTAATAATATGTGTGTGTGTGTGTGTGTGTGTGTGTGTAATTATATATATATAAATATATATATATATATATATATATATATATATATATATATATATATATATATACATACATACAGTATATACACGCGCGCGCACACACACACACACACATATAGGCATACGTTGATGATGTTTACTGTCATTTTCAGAATATATTTAACCATTGTGAGCTTATTAATGTAATGTATTTATTAATATGTACATACATTTGTGTGTGTTGAGGGAAATATATACAAGTACATATTACCTCTGTCACTTAGATTGTACAATATATTTCATTCACAAGCTTTATTATGACCAATATGGTACCAATTTGTTTCCACAATGATTTATAAATGACACCCACACACACACACACACACACACAGATTTGTAATGTCATTCATGTTTGCTCAGCTTGTATAGATCATTCTGAAATGACTAGAATGCATTAAATGACAGCATTGTGTGTATGTGGTGTCTTTTCTCAAGGTCAGTGATGTTTCCTTACACTTCATCATATGATGTAATGCAAATACCCACTGTAAATCAATTAAAGCGTAAATTAATTTGTCTGATTCATTCCACAGATGTTGTCGGCCACGAGGAGGGTTGTTTGCATCTGAATACTCTCATGTTCAGAACGAGCAGTAAGATGATGAGTATTATTTCCTTTATTCAGATAACTGCACAAAAGGACAAATCAGTCGTCCTTGGATCTGCCCCTCCACACAAAAAAATATCAACTATTGTGAGTGTTTCAATTGCGGGAACATGATGTATTGTTTTCATTGTAGCAATGAGCTTAGTAATTGTAATGAGTATGTATTAATTCCCCAATGAACGTCAAATATTTAGATTTACCCCTTAATTAAAATGTGTACTTGAATGCTTATCTCCTCTGCTATATTACCTCTACTATGAACAATTAGGATTTTTTTTTTTTTTTTTTTTTTCAGGGAGACTTTATCAGAACTGGCCACTAATTAACAGAAATCACAGTAACTATTGCATAGGTAGCTTGGTAATTAATGGTCTAAGATGCAATTAAATTACAGATGCACATCCTAATTTACTAACCAACTTCTCTTAATCCTGTGTAATTTCAGAGGGATCTTGTTAAATCGAAAAGCGGAGTGATCAGGGTGGCAAAGTGCTAATTAAGCTCTGAATGGGGGGGCTGCATCAACAGAGCACGGGGATGATCCTTCGCTGTCTGTTTACATCGCTGCAGTGCATTCTGGGAGGTCACCCCACAACCTGGGGCAGGCGTACTGTTCTGCTGCTCCGGGAAAAAAATGTGTAAGACAGATAAAAATAGCACATCTAAATCCCTTCGGCTCTGTGTTTACAGACACAGACGGCTTTATCTACTCTAATGTCATCAACATTTAAAGCAGGAAACTTTATTTTCAATAACGGAAGCCTTTCCACACAATACGTGAACAGTGAGTAATTTGTTACTGCAACAGATTTTCTGTTACATGATGGAAAGGGTATCTCATTTGTAAGAAAAGTCTCTTTAATGTCCCATTTGTTTCTTGTAGACAGAAATATGGTAATTGAGTCACAGATTTTCTACTCCTATAGAGTGTCAAAAGAGATCTCAGAAATGTCTCAAACTGTGCTCAGATCAACATTTCTCAACAAATCCTCAATTAAGCCTACTTTGTAGATATTTCTTGCGAGGAAGAAGACCTCTGTAATCTCTTGTCATCTCAGAAGTTTCAGAAGAGATCTCAAAAATGTCTCTAATTTTCCAATATGCCAAAGTCTGCGATTAGATATCAACAATCTCTGAATGAACATGTCTCAACAGATTCTTGTTGTTGTTTTTCTCTTGAGAAAACGTCTTCAGTCATCTTGCATGTCGTTCCTTCTAAGTTTCAGAAGAGATCACAATGTCTCAAAATGTGCTTAGATTTGACAAGAT
Organism: Spinibarbus caldwelli; assembly: GCA_039654775.1. Taxonomy (NCBI): domain Eukaryota; kingdom Metazoa; phylum Chordata; class Actinopteri; order Cypriniformes; family Cyprinidae; genus Spinibarbus; species Spinibarbus caldwelli. The sequence continues at coordinate 29,663,213 of CM077227.1, read as the reverse complement.
AACAGGGTCTGCTCTCAAAGGTGAGAAATTTCATTATGAGCTCAACATTGCTTAACAAATCCTTAATTAAATATGATTATTAGACTTTTCTTGTGGGGGAAAAAAGACTTAGTTAATCTTGTCATCTCTAGGGTTTCAGAAGCGATCTCAAAAAATGTCTCAAACTTTCCTCAAATTTTTCAGTATACCAAAGTTTGCAGTCAGATATCTCTGAATAACCATGTCTCAACAGATTGTTATTGTTGTTGTTTTTTTTTCTCTCTCTTAAGAAAACAACTCCAGTCATCTTGCATGTCATTTCTCTAGAGTTTCAGAAGAGATCACAATGTCTCAAAATGTGCTTGGATACCAACAAGATACAAGTTCTTCTCCCAATGGTGAGAAATTTCATTATGAACAGTTCTCAACAAATCCTTAGTTAAATCTTTTTTTAGACTGTACTTGTGGGGAAAAAAGACACTTGTGTCATCTCTAGAGTTTCAGAAGAGTTCTTAAAAATGTCTCAAACTGTGATTAAGTTTTCCAATATGTCAAAATTTGCAGTCAGATATCAACAATCTCAGAATGAACTCAAACTTTTCTCAACAGATTCTCAAGTAGTAGTAGTAGTTGTTGTTGTTGTTGTTGTTATTGTTTTCCAGATTTTTCTCTGAGTAAATGACTCCAGTCATCTTGAATGTTATTCCTCTAGAGTTTCAGAAGAGATCTCAACAACATCTTAAATTTTGTTTGGGTTTGATAAGATACCAAAGTGTACTAAAGGTGAATGATTTCCAAATCAATCACATAAATTCACAGTTATGTCATTTTAAAACTCAGATTATCTCTCATGTCATCTCTGGAGTTTCAGAGGAGATCTCAAAAATGTCTCAGACTTTAAGTCAGAAATTTCATTATGAAATCCAACATTTTTTCCTCAAATAATCTGATCTATCCACATTCATTTTATAGCTCTGTACTCTTACTGTATGTCAGTAATCGTTTCATTTTTATGTCTCCAAAGGAATTTTAAGAAAAACATCTGAGAGAAAGTTGACACTTAAATGAAACATAATGGAGGGACGCATTAGCCAAATTCAGTCGAGACTACAGACGTTTCTTACCACAGGGTATTAAATGACAAAGTCCAAATCAAATCTGAAAAATGAGGTATTGCGGTAAAACAACTTTGCAACTCTGTCACTGCGAGTCAGATATTTTACATTTGTCTCATGCTTGTTGACCACAATTTCCCTCATTTTTAAGTGTCTCCTGTGAGGAAAACGTGGCCCCCGTCATATACGGTTAAGATGCCTTCCTCTGGGCTTTAGGGAATCAGACAGACAACATGGCTGCCTCTGATTAAGAGTGTAAGAAATCCTGTTACACACTTGCAGCTGAACGCCTGAGAATATCACCACTCTCATTATTGGGCTGGGATTTGAAGAAGGGCTTGTAGCGTTCCTCATTGGGAAAATGTCTACAAACATCTTTTCATCCTTTTTCCTCTATATTTTACTCCCTCAGTCCATTTAGTTTCATCAGTCTTGTAAAACAATGAGTAGTCATGTTTCTTTTCTGCATGCATTCGTATGGTCAAGGTGACTCTTTGATAATGTTTGTAATACAAGAATCGTGTAGCGGGAAATGCTTACAGCTGTCTGTAGCGCTCTGCTTCCACAACAAGATCTTTTAGTTTTCCTACATGTTGCATCATAAAGAACAGACAAAAGGAAAGTTGCATGGTCAGTAAAACATTTCAGTGGACCATGCTTAAGGTTAGTCCATCATGTAAGAGTTAGTTTTTTTATTTTTGTTTTGCAGATGAGAGATTGGAGAAGAATTAGAGAACAATTGAATGAAACAAAGAGAAATGTATGAGAAGGTAAAACTGATTATCTTTCATTTGATTATGCATTAGAGATGAGATTTGGTTTTCGATTTCATGGTCCCCGACTACTAAATGATTCTTGATTCTTTTAGCGTCGTTAATAGAATTGTTTATTTAAAAAAGATTTGTGTATTATTATTGTTTGTTAAAATTTGTTTTAAATAATTTTAATTAACTATCTATATTTTTATTTATTTAAACATTTTTTATTGCAACATAACTTTTTTACGTAACAAGTAAGAAATGATACTAATTTTAATGTCATTTAAAGCCTTAATACAGAAATCAGTAACTCATACGATAACTCCAAGTTAAAGACATGAGTCACTATTTAAAACGAACCGGTTCATAAGAGTCATTTGTTTGTAAACTACATTGAGTTGTTTGTAGTGATGTGTGAACAAATTGCAAACTCTTCTATTTACAATAAAGTTTCAGTGATAACGCAAATGGTGTTCTGTCCACATGGACAGAAGTGTGTAGACATTTGAGAAAAGTTAACAGAGCCGACCCAGCAGGCACCAGACGTCTATGTAACGTCAGGTTGACGTTGGACATGACGTCGGACAGACGTTGCATTTTGCTTGAAAATGAAAATCGGGTTGACGTCAATATTTGACGTCAATTTGACGTTGACTTAACGTTGGATTTTGGTTGCACAACCTAAAAACAACAAAATCTCAACGTCAGCTGACGTTGGTATTGGACATCAATTTAACATTGACATAAGACGTTGAATTTACGTTGAATTTTGGTCAACCGACGTTGCAACCAAAATTTAACCAAATATCAACGTCTTATGACGTTGTGTGCCTGTTTTGTGCCTGCTGGGGAAAAAAAAATTGGTGCTTGTAATCAAAAGCTAGATTCTCTCCATTCAAAAGCTTAGCTATGTCGTGCATTTATTGTGCATTTGACACAACAGCTTGTGTGGGTTCAAACTCCCAATTTTAGAGCATTCGTTTATGAAATGCTCTTTAAAGGATTAAAGTACACGAGTTTGAGAACACGTCTGCAACACAGAGACTTTGCTCCGTAATTACAGTCGTGCCCACACCAGCAATTTGTTCCTTGACACAAAGCATAAAAGTCTTTCCTAAACGCCGACCGTACACACGCATATCAACTTTTCGAGGCCATTTTGATCCCTCTAGACTTCCTATCAATAACACGTCCCCCGATCAGCCGGTGAACTGCAAAACACAGTCGAGGCGGCAATTAGCGCAAATTAACAGACATTTTCAAAACCGTCTTTGCTCAGAAAATGGCCGCTTTGTAGTTCAAAAACATCCCACTCTGGCCCTCGTGTGGGAGTTCTTCCAGCAATTGCTTAAATCCTAAAATAAGTACTGCAATCTCCAGGCACAGACCCACTGTAATGCTTTAAAAACAATTTAGAAACTGTCATCGTTGTAATTACAGTAACTAATTACCGTTCTCGGCAAACAAATAGCTTAACATAATACGGCGGCCCAATCAATTTTGAAGAAATGCAAATTCCGAGCGCGAAAGGGGGGCATTTTGGCAAACCTGAAAAGGAATTCCGGAAATAATGCACTTTGTTTTATCCACACATAATTCCCAGGGAATATCATATCATAAATATTTGCATTCAGTTCTTATCAGGACATTTGCATTTGCCTCTTATCAGCCGGCAAACCAGGCACCGGCAGATAGCGAGAGCGGCTTCCACGCCATACACACATTTCTAATGAGACACGTCCCAGGCTGATATCATATTTTGGCTAGAACTTTATCGCCAAAACGAGGAGGTCATTTTCTCCTAGAGTTGGCTCATCTTGGAGCTGTCTTTGAGTTGTTGCTTTTTTCTCTCATTTGATGTGATTCAACTCAGATTCATTTTTTAAAAGCCCGCAAAAAAGGGATTATTTCTTTTCTTCTCGCGACCGCGACTGCCTGCTATCAGTGGCACGTATGCTAGCGGTGATTATCACCACGTCACAAAATATTTCAGTTTTATCTGTGTATTATTTTATTTGCCACTGCATCATCTCTTGAAAGAGGGAGGTAGGGAGGAGGAGAGGGACAGAGAGAGAGAGAGGCTCATCTGCATGAACCGTCGTCCTCGCAGCTCAAACAGACTGCGTGCCACCGTGCCCATCTTCTTCAATTACTACACGTATGCAACAGTTAGCGGGGGAAAAAAATTTAAATAATTGTTTGATAACGTTTTCAAAAAGGCATTCCACAATAACAATTTCATGGCGCATTGCGGAGTGTAATTATAAATTTTATAAGTTTTTCTCGGACAGCCTGAAAAACACTGGAGGTCAAGTGAAGTGTCCTAGTCAAATGCTGCTCTCATTAGCACAATCTGCTATTATCTGCTAATTATTTCTCTGTTGCTCCAAACCACTGTGCTGGGCGCTGGGCGTCCGTCTACCCACGCGCCTCTCAAATCAGTCACCTCTCCAGAGTCGGTGCTTTTGCGAATGCGTTCGTTTGCATAAATTACAAAAATCATTCGACAAAATGCAATGTTTTCTTTTGATGTAACCATAATCAAGAGAAAAAAGAAAAAAAAAAAAACACAAATATATGTTGACTCTCACTGTTTTCCTACTTATTTTCTGGGCGTCTGTCCTTATCACTTTCCTACAATTAAACGCATTGCTATGCTGAAAAAATAAACAGGAGTAAACAGAAAATTATAAAATCCATATGCGACCTACCAGAATATGTACAGAATCTGGTGCAAAAACAAACTTATCTAGAAGTGCACTAAAAAAAAAAAAAAAAAAAGTTTCAGGTCAGTAAGGTTATTTATTTTTTTGAAAGAAGATGCATTTTCTGAGCAGGGACAAATTTATTTGGTTATGAATGAAGATATTTATAGTGTTACAAAAGATTTCAATTTCAATTTCAAATAGATAGAAAAAAAACTTATGTACATCAAAGAATAGTGGAAAAAATGTGTCTCGTTTTCCACAAAAATATTAAACTGTTTTCAACATGTTGCTTGAGTAGCAAATCAGCATATTACAATGATTTCTGAAGGATCATGTGACACTGAAGACTAGAGTAATGATGCTCACAGGAATAAATTGCATTTTTAAATATGTTAAAATACAAACCAGTTATATTGAATTGTTTTTTTTTTTTTTTTCTGGTTTTACTGTATTTTCAATCACCAATAAAGCAGCCTTGGTGAGCATAAGACACTTTACCCCAAACTTTACTGAATGGTGAAATACATTTTTTAAAGTGAAGCGTGTAATTTCTGCTCTAAAAACAGAACTTTAATTTTCAAAGAGTTGTTCACGACTAAAACTAACTTATTGTTGTCCCAGTATATTTAACTGGGTTGGGAGAACATATTGTAAGATGACACGCATCACCTTGAAATCTATGGGAATGTGTAATGTGTGCTGAAATAAACATTTAGGTCAATGCTACCACATCAATGCTAACGCAATCTCTGTTTACTGCTATCTCTGCTCTGGGCTCGTTCTGATTCTGAAAGAACACAGATACAGGGGAATGAACTGATATGTGTATCTCGAGCAGACCGATCTCTCATTTTTGGAGCATATTAAACGTCTTGCATCTCCCTGCCTGCTAACGCTAGTAGTGGCTAAGTTATCTCACCTCTGTTATTGTCTTGAAATCTTATCATCATCTTTGTTTAAACAGAGAGGCCAGCACATTCCTGCTCTGTTCCTGCTGTTTTCCCTTCATCCAGAGCACCTCCAAAATGTTGGTTTGGTGCTCGACTTCATTTAGACCACAAACGAAAAAAAAAACAGATAAATTATTGTGATGATGTGTTTTATTAAGCTTAAAAGTAAGTCATAATATACTGCTATCTCCTTGTGTGTTTCTTAGAAAAAAGAAAGTCATATGGGTTTGTAATGAGATGAGGGTGAGTAATTGATTTTATTATTATTGTTGTTGTTGTTGTTGTTGTTGTTGTTGTTATATAATTGTAGATATCTATCAAGTCTGTAATAGTAATAATGTAGTAGTAGTAGTAGTAGTAGTAATAAAATCATCATAAATATGAAAATAATAATAATAAACAACAATAATAATGTATATAAGTGACTTATAAATAATAATTTGTATATAAATGACATAATAATGAAATCATTTCACATTATTATTATTATTAATATACAAAGCACACATATATTCAGTTACATTGTGAAATGTGTACAAAAATATAATGATAAAATAATTAGCGTTTATATATGTGACTGAATATACATACACACGTTTCAAAAGTCACTAAATATGTCTACAATAATAATAATAATAATAATAATAATAACACATATGATAATTATAACATCTATGAAATGTCTACAATAATAATAATTATAATGTAAATAAGTGACTTACAAATAATATCATAAATTATATAAATGATATAATAGTAATAATAATAAAATAATTAGCATTTATATATGTGACTGAATATACAGACATAAATACACACATACTGTATATATAGCCGTTTCACAAGTCACTAAATATATGTCTACAATAATAATAATAATAATAATTTATCATACTTCTACTTCTACTAATATTATTATTTAATGCATATATATATATAAATTGATAATTAAATAAAAATTTATGTAAGTGACTTTATATCTTGGATATCTAATAATTATTTAATTTATATATATAAATCGATAATAATATAAAAAATTATTTATGTAAGTGACTTTATGTCTTGGATCTTGGATATCTTCCAAAAAGTGTGATGCCATGAACCATGCAATTGTTTTATCAGATCCAGTGCTAGTTCTTCCTTTGAAATGTTTGTTGTAACATCCTTAAACTTGTAAACTGGTGAACTGATAAAATCCAGTGCACTAACTCCCTAAAATTTAGTAAAGCCAGCTAATCAGATCGCAGCTTGCGATTACAGCCAGCTTTTGACATTTTTTGTGTGTAATATGCATCAGATGGTTTGTAGGCAGTCTGTGAGCGTGCCGTCTGAAGCTCAGACTAGAATGGAGATGGAGATCTGTGAGATAACCCTTCCAATCTTTAATGGATTCAGTTGACAATGACTCTATCAAAAGCTGCTGATGACATTTAAGTTGTACTGGATTTTAGGGATAAACGTTTCCTTCTCTCGCTTCTCACAGGTGGAGGGGCAGAGGATCAGACAGACAGAAGGAACCCAGACTCATTTCATACACAGATGAACATGTGGACAAAAGTCAGGTAGAAACCATCACAGTTCACACAGCATGATTTAACACAAGTTACTTACAGATTTGAAATGAATGTTGAATTAAGTTAATGTTTTACCTTCTGTTCTGTAAAGCTTTGGTTATGTATAGATGTTATGACATGTTTAAGTGATGTAGAAAACATTTAGAGATTTTTCAGTACTATTGATTTTCGGCTAGTATTAGCTTGCTTTTTATATTTATGTATTTACTTATTTATTTATTCATTTTAATGGTGAGAGCTAACATTGGATATTTAATTGTATGCTCATTTGTCCTATTTTTACAGTTTGATTACATTTACTATCATCTAATCATTTGTGATCTAAGGGTCCATTCACACAGAACGCATTTTTCCATACCATGCGCTACTTTTCCATTGTTTTTCAATTGTAAATGCACTAGACAGACGTGTATGACCGATCCCAAGGTTGGCAGGTTTTCACAACAAAAACCTGGCCCAATTGCTACTCAAAACTAGCCCCAATGACATTTCAAGGGGGGTCCCCCTGGTAAAAATCTCATTCCGGGGGGTAAAATACATGTTTTTTGGCGAGGTTCCCCTGGTAAAATTCACATTGCAGGGGCTAAATATCACGTTATTGGGGTCGCTTCTACCTGTGGACATGAACAGTCTTAAAGTAGCCCAATTCCGCAGGAAAACAGTGGACTTGACAGCACTGACGATGCACTTGCGCCAAAACGTCTTTTGCAGTGTCTCACATATGAACATCACGTTTTTTAAGATGCGTGTCAAGTTAAAAGAATTTCAACTTTTACCGTGCAGTGCTGCTCATCAATGTCAGTTCCAAAACAATGGACCAATCAGAAGACCCTGGAGGCGGGGCAAGCGTTGCAAGCTTTTGTTTACAGTAGCAAGTTAGCATGACAACTGTTTTTATTTGACAGCAACATAATGGAGGATGCATTCCACGCTGCACTTTTTTTTTAAAACCATTCCTGAAACACTGCGTCTCACATTTTTAGACGCAAAAGACGCGTTTTGTGTGAACGGCCCCCTACTGGTCAAAAACTGCAAATGTTAAAATTAATACCCAGTTTTCATACTGTACATTATGTTGTGATATCTAATTTCACTTGAAGTACTTTTAGTTTTTTATTGTTTTTTTTTTTTATTTATTTAGACAAAATAGCATAGAATATTCTTTCTTTCTTTCCATTGATGATGTTAATCCGTTATCAGCCACAATATAAAAATAATTATCAAAATTATGTAATATTTGTGCATCAACATATTGAACAACCATACTGTAGATTATAATGTGTATTACTGTATTATTTGAACTTCACTTTTTACTGTGTCCTTGTAAGAGGATTTTGACCTGAGAGAACATTTCTCTCAATCTCTCTTTCACCAAACACTGAAAATGGTCCTGTTTGGGGTTTGGAAATGGCATATGGGGGAGGACAGGACTGGGGTTGGGTGGAGTCATGCCGATTAAGTGATTGGAAGCATTCGGTCGCTGAAGCGCTTTTTCTTCAATCCTGCAGATAACATCGTCCCTGCGCTCCTTTATCTTTCTTCTTGAACTTCTTTTAAACATCCCTCCCTCACTCTCTCTTCATTACATACTGTCCGCTTCTTCTGGCGTCCACTTTCATTACCGAGACTTATCTCATTCACCCCTTCCGCCTGTCACTCCCGTTATTGTGTGGCGGGGGATTTTCAGATTAGCCGTTCCCAACAAACTCTTCACACCGCACTCTGTGAGATCGGCCCAAAGAAGCTAAAAATGTATGTTTTAAGGTGAGGTAAATTAATTAGGCTCTCATTGAGAAATGGACTGCTCAACGTGTTTGCACAGTTGATGGTGCTTTGATTGGTAGGGAAAAAGTTCATTTTTGAGTCAAGCGATGCTTTGTGACCTTATTAGACCCGACTGGCCCCTGATTCATGGGATTTAAAGTGAACAGCTTAACGCAGCTCTGCAATAGCAGTCAGAAGCTTGCTCTCTCTCTTGCTCTCTGCTTAATCAAATTCACCAGGACAGACAGCGAGAAAACCCTCATCAGACAGGTCTTTAATGTATAAAGTGAATCATGGTGCTACGATCATGTGGTGCTTAATAATAATATTCATGCATTGTTTAGTTCTGTGGGTCACAAACTCTAAAAACAAACATAATTCTCAAATAATGCCTATAAAAATGGCTCCATGGTACAACATTTGAGGAAAAAAAAAAAGTGTCAGAATAAATTCAATCCCATTGCAGATACTGGGTGTGATGTTTATATGTAAAACTCTGCCATCCAATTTAATGATTGTGTAAAGTTATCAAGATCCAGGTTTGGATGCACCTTTCATTTTTTTTATTAATATTTTTTTGACCTTATGTTTAATCAATGACAGACTTCACTCTGGTGATATATCTCAGATTTTCCGGTCAGTTAGTCTGCTTAAACACTCCCATTTCTCAAATCAACTGCAAACTCTTGGTCAGATGTGCCTCCATCCAATTGTTACGTTCCCACTTTCTAGTCTAGGGGCAGGAAAGAAGCGTAACAAAGTTGGAGGGAGAGAGTGAGAGAATTCCCGTCTCCAGGTCCCCAGGACAAGCACAAATTACCACACCAGTTTAAAAGTAATAAGATATACAAGTTTTATTTTAAAATAAATCGGTGAAATACAAAACATAAGGCTTCAGGAGGGGAAAAGGCCAAAATAACAAAAACAAAAGAAACTAACAGTTTGTGAAAATACCTTATAGCTTCAAAAGAAGAGGAAATAAAAGAAACTCTTCCCTTAATCCCTCTCTAGTTTAAAACACAGGAGAAAAACATGAATTCTCAAATTAAAAGGGCATCCTCTTTCCCTACAAATGATCCCACTACAAATGATCCCACAATAAAGAGAGCAAAGATGAAAACAGATAATCTTGAAGGTAACTCTTGACCACACGGCACAATAGCTTACAACTAGGGGTTTACTGTAACACTTTCCAACTATTTAAATGGCAACTATTCACACAGAGTTACCATCCTCACATAGAAGTTAACACACAGCATACCTTCTTTAGTGTTCACACAACCCAACAAGTTACAACATACACACTGAAAGTGACAAGTGCTGGGACCGGAAGCTAACAGTCTCTCAGAGGAAAGCCTCAGTCTCTCTCTCCTCCGTTTGGAAGTTTCTGGGTTTTTAATATAGTGCTCCATTCACACCTTAACGAGCTGGAACACAAATCAGGTGGCACTCCCAAACCTGTGACGTGGATAGTGGGAGGAGCAACAGAGAAGCACAAAACAGAAAACATACAAAGACAAGCACTACATCTTACACCAGCAATTGAAAATACACATACATCCCTATAGACGTAATGCAATCAAAAACCAGAAAATCAATTTTTTTTTTTTTTTTTTGAGAAATTACACAACAAAAGATATGTTGCTACTTCTGTTTCATTGTGACATTAAAAACTTAAAACACAAAAGCAATTGAGAACATTAGACACTATAAATATGCAGTTTTAGCATAACCAGCTTGAATGAACCAAGGAGCTATCCATTAGCATTCCCATTCGTCTGAATAGCAGATGCTAAGCATCCACAGATGTATGTGACCTGTTTGCTGCCATCTTTGCTTCATGGGAACATTTTTTTGAGCCAGTCACCTGCACAAGGTGTCATTTTAGGTTAAATTAGAATTAATTAACCTTTATTTAACCAGGTAAGTCAGTTGAGAACCAATTCTCATTTACAATGACGACCTGGAAGTGTTTGCAGTGGTAAAATATGTTTCATTTTTTTTTTTTTTTTTTGGAACCTAGAATCTGAAGCATTGGTAAAATAAAATACTGTAAGAAAATGTACAATGTTAATATAAAGGAATTTTCTGTATGGATTTTTTTTTTTACAGGTATTTTATCTGTATTTTGAATTACGCATTGTATTGTGTTTTAGCACTAGTGGTCCCTATAGTACTCTCAAGTCAATCTTGTGCCTCTTGTAATCAGTGCTATTGTTTTCACATGTGCCTCGTTCTGGGCTATTTAAGCTGATCACTTCCGTTGTATCTTTGTTTGGTTATTGTTGCTCCTAAGCCAGTTACTGCTGTAAGTCTGCTCTAGTTCTAAGACCTTTATCTTGAAAACCTTTTGGATTGTTTTTCAGTGTATATTTTGCTGTTTTGGAGTCTTTTTCTTGAGTTTTTGTTTTGGAGATTATTTTTCTCCTTTTGGACCCTTTGTGGACTGAAGATTTTTCTGTGTAGTGGCTTTCATTAAGAAAAGGATTTTTTTTATCCCCTTTTTGCTGTTTTTGTTAAATAAACTCTTCTGAGTTAATTTAAGAACGCGTCTGACTATTGGGTTCAACTGCCTTCTGTGGCTCAGTGGTGGAAATTAAGACACTTGCGCCAGAGACCCAAGTTCAAACTCTGACATAGGAAAGACATTATGCCATAAAAATGGACTCCTCTCTAATTAATTCATAGAAAAACCTTTCTTTGAATGAACACACATATCCATCATTACTGTTCTTGTGTATTGTATACTGTTTTATGCATGCTTATGATAAATCACTAGTTAATATCATCTCAATAATACCATGTTTGGTCTCTATCAATTCATCTTCGGATGATCTAATTGAGAGTGTATATGATATGTTGATACCTATGCAACATATTAGTGTTCTAAGAATCTTTACTAGTTTGTATATCAACATCCGATCCAGTTACATATGCAAATTACCATGCTTGGAGACAAAGAGTTGTAAACTTTCCCTCCAAAAGTTCAAGACACCATTGGCTCTTTGACACCCAAAAGGTGTGACCTCTATAGGAGATAAAGCTCTCACACAAGTGACCCACTGACCAGTCTGCGGTTCTTTTAGAGCCTAAGAGGATGAGGAGGATATGAGCTCCTCAGCAACCCTTAAGTTTTTGCACCAGGCCTTGTGGCCTTGACTTGCCATTCAACCAAAGATCCTCGGATCTCAGCAGATCTCTTTCTTAGCTCTTTTCCTCTTTCTACCTGGGAAGAAACTCCCAATCACCATTGAGTCGGTACATCTTTGGAATTCATCACTCTTCAACCTGGAAGAACATGATCGCAAGTGCAAAACCTTGAAACCATCAAGACTTTCATCCGAGACTGCATCCGGACACTCGTCAATGACCAAGGCAATGCAAGTATCGTACATTTAGCTAAACGAAACAGAGGTTTAGTATAAGCTATAGACCCCGTTATAAACGGCGCTTGTAGATAATGTCCCTTTACGGTTTTTATCCTTACTACATGCTCTAATGCATTAATAGGAAAGTATTTTCTGTGGCCACGGAAATATCCTTTCTTAGAGTAGATTTGAACATACTCTGAATGTTTGCTGGACGAACAGATTAGATGATGGCAATTTAATTCTGCTACAGTTATTTTTGGCAGCCGATATAAATAATTGTAATTAATCATAATTAATTGTAATTATTTATATACATTTCCCTTTTGAGCTGATTTGCTACACTATGTATTATTAACTAGAGTAAATAACATAACATAATTTATATTAGATTAGATTAGGATAGATTACATTAGATTAAAACAGCACTTCTTAGTAAAGAATTCCAAGCTTTAAATGCCTTTAGCGTAAAGGTTGATCTTATTAACATTCTGCCTTGTCCTGGGACACTTCTTCAGTTTTCTTTTTGTGCTTCAGTTTCCATTTACTGCATTACATCACTGGCCACTGAGGCTAAATGCAGAATTGGCTGCGCATTAATCAGTGAATAAATCTATATAGTCTTGTTGGTGAACAGATTCAAAAGAGTCGGGTCACTGAGTTAAATCAAATAAATCTAAAGAACTCTCACTCACACACCAAAGTGTTTTTGATCTGATAAGGTCTTTCCTGTAGTCTCTGTGCATACTGTAATTTCATAATTCAGCACACAGGTTAAGAGAAGTAAGAACATTAACACGCTCTCTTTTTTTTTTTTTTTAAATGCGCACATATTCGCACAAAGCACATTTCCCTGCTCTTTTAATAACTCATCTAAGACCTGCGATCTAATCGGCATGTACAGCAAGTAATTAAAGTTTAAATTAATTACTGTCTGTGCTGATATTCTAATCAAACAGCTTTGGAGTATTTTGTAGCAGAAAGTTGATATTTTGTCATCCGTGTTTTATCTCCAGCGGCGGTGCGCGATTGTCTGTACTTGCAGATTATTCCTCGCCAGGAAAAGCTCAGGAAGCGACAGATAAAGAGGGAGAGAACTTCCTTTTTTTTTTTTTTTTTTTCTCGAGTTCCCGCTCTGACCTCTTGACAGTTCTCATCCCTCGTTCTGCTCCTCCGTCTCTCCCTCTTTCTCTTAACATTCTTTTATCCTGACAGTGTTTCGAGAGAGATAGGGCCAAGGCTTTGTGACTGCGTTTGATGGAAATTAGACAATCGTTCATTAGTGAGTTCGATAAAGTCTCTCCCACCCGGCTGACAGTTGTCTCCTCGGGGAGCTCATTTCACACCGAGAGCTTGCGGTGGTGCACGCGTCGCCGCTGTGGAAGTGACTCCGACTCACTCGGGTCCCATCTGAGTTTGTCTCCGCAGACAGTGCCACTGGAAATGTCAGCAGGAGCAGAGAGGAGCCGTGTTGAGTCGCTCACTCTAACAAGCTGAAGGCTTCTCCCCGCGGGGCCCGCTTATGCAGAGCCGCTCTTATTTTTCTGCTTTGTCTCCAGTCAGGCTCGTCGGAGAGCTCGCTGCACTTATAGAGGAGACTTGTATTCTGTGCCACTAGCATTAGCTGCAAAAATAATGACTGTTTCCGGACAGGTTTTGCAAATGCTTCGCATGTCTGCCATTGGTTGATAGTGGCAGTCAGACCCACATACTACACACTAGGGGAGAGTGGGGCACAAAGTAACACTTTTTGACTTTCTCATTGTGTAAATCCACATGGGGTTCAGAGTATAATTTTTATTTTATTTTTTTATCCACAGTAATTTCACACTTGTCTAGTACAAATATACCGCTTTGTTTCATATTTACAGTGTTTGTTTTTCTTTATTTGCCCTCAAAAATTGGAAGTGAAATGTGACAACATGCCCCGTAGGTGGGGTAATTTGTAACATCTGAGGGGCACATTGTAGCATGACCATATGACAGCTTAAAATGTTATCTGATCTCATGAAAAAATATACAAGAGAAACTAAAATATTTTGTCAATATTTTATTTATTTTTTTTTTAATAAAATAATGGTGTTTTTTAAGAATTAAAAATAATCAGATTTTTGAGTTTGACAATGAACACATTGCAACCAGGCTTGGGACGGCCCACATAAATGAGCCAAAATGCTTTACGTCTTGAAATAATCATTTCTGAACATTAAACATTGACTTTCAGTCTTTATTCACCTGTTTCTCGTCGTTTCTCATTAAAATGTATTAAAGTAAATAATGTGAATTACATCGCTAATGTCATAGAATAGCACGGCAGGGCACATTGTAATGTAGTGTTACAACTTACCCCATCTGCACAACTGGAATTTAAAACCGGTTACTGTCTTCTGCTATTTATCGAATCATTAAAAAACTATCTAAACTGATAAATAACAGATTGGAGATTAAAATAATAGCAGATTTGTCTCATTTTAAATGAGTAATAAAAACTAAGATGAAAAATTTACTTAAGCCAGAAATATAATTTTACTATGGTAAAATAAATGTTCAGCGATATCTTCAAAAGACTTTTGAATTTTGGCGCACTTTTTTCTCTATATAATGTTCATATGGTAACTAGTAAATACTGTAAATTTGGTTATGCTAGCATGTGTGGAAATATTTAAACCACGTGTGTTACAACTAACCCCGCGTTACTTTGTGCCCCGCGCTCCCCTACTGTTCAAAAGTTTAGACTTATGCTCGCCAAAGATGCATTTATTTGATCAAAAATACAGTACAAATTCTGAAATAATTACATTTTAAAATAATTGTTTTCTGTGTTAATATATTTTAAAACATATTTTTTTTCCTGTGATGCAAAGCTGAATTTTCAGCATCATTACTCCAGTCTTCATTGTCACATGATCCTTCAGAAATCATTCTAATATGCTGATTTGCTGCCCAAGAAACATTTCTTATTATCAGTGTTGAATACAGTTGTGCTGCTTAATATTTTTGCAGAAATAAGATTCTTTGAATATACAAAAGAATCTACATCTGTTTGAAATAAAAATCTACATTTAAAATAACATTTTATAAAACGGATAGTTCCGGTCCTTGATTCTGATTGGTTGAGCCGCGTTCGAGGCCGTTGTAAATTACACTTTAAGCATACACCTTTGTTTACTTTGTGTTGCTCGGCAACCACTTTGTTGGAACCACAACTGTTTCTGAGGAACTGCATTGTTTTGTGGAAGAATATTGTTTTTATTAATATCATTACACTTATTTGCTGTTTTATTTTGTGAAACCTTACTACGTATATGGAATAACCATTTTATAAAAGCAATAAGCCCCGTGAAGCCGTGGTTTACAGTGAATTTATAACAACTAACGGGTTTTAGGCACTCCACTTCGAATCGTGCCTAACAACGCCCCTTAGCTGTTATAAATTCACTGTAAACCACGGCTTCACGGGGCTTATTGCTTTATTAAATGCATTTACTTTCAGTTTAGATCAATTTAATGCATCCTTGCTAAGTAAAAGTATTATTTTCTTTAAAAAAAAAAAAACCTTACTGACCCCAAATTCATGAACGATAGTATCATTACTATATAAACAGCTTAAAATTCAGAAACAGCTACAATGCTTAAATACTTAAATAAGGATATATATTATATATCCTTATGTATTTTGTATATATACATAGACATGTATACACACGTGTAAGAAAGAAATATGCATTTATTTTGCAAGTTTTATTAAAAATATGTATTTAGTATCTATGATTGACACACAGTTTTAGGCCAATTAATTATTAATTGTTTGACCATTTTAAGAGTATTTTGTTACTTTGGCAAGGAAAGGTTTTTTTTTTTTTTTTAAGATTTAATTTTTGGCATTTTTGCCTTTCATTTGACAAAATTAACAAGTTTCAGTTCATTTCTGTTGCTTTCACATAATTGTATTATGTATACATCAAAATCTTCCACTATCTGAATGTCAACTCATATTGGCTGTAAAATGAATGTGGATAGCCAAACTCAGATGATTTTGTCCTTATCCTTGAGTTTATGTTGAAATTACTGAATTTTGATTACAGAATTGGTACCATCTTGACAAACAGACATTGTTGAGATCTTCTCTGCATCTCTAGAGGAGACATTGAGATTACAGAGCTTTTTTTCTTTGTTTATTTAATCTCATTTTTGTGTATGAGAAACAGCTGAGATATAAGAGATCTCATTTGTGATTTTTTTATCTTTCCTGTTGGTCTGCACACAATTTTGCTTTGTCATTTAAGTTTGATTGCGTTCAGCTCGAGCTGTTGTGTATAAATCATTTGCATTAACATAATTGAATGAGCTCGTTTTCAAGCAGGTTTAATGACATAGTGCTGGAGAAACTGCAAAAACATGACAGAGTTAAGTGAGTTTTGTATCATTTGCAAGCAAAATGCTTACAGGAAGTATTCTTGTAGCATGAATTGAGTTTTCATTTTCCTAATGATGAAGAGATGCAACTTTTGAAATGATTATCCAAAACTGGAGTGGAATGTAAACAGTGTTTGAGACGGACACAAAGGAGAAGTTAGAGTCTCACTCCGCAAACTTCCAGACAAAAGTTTTAGACAAACACTTTCTTTCATTGTCTTCAAGGCGATTTTGATGTGCAGAAGATCAAGCGTTTGAGAAAGCGTCTGGAATGCGGTCTACATCAGGGTCAGATGAACACATAATCACAGGCAACTTCACGCAAGGCAGGCCTGCCCTCTCTCTCTCTCTCTCACTCCCTCGCTTTTCTCTCTCTGTTAGCTCGTCAGATATGGAGAAGTGTCCCTCGTCTCGGCTCACAGATCAGAGGCTTCTGTTCTGGCCTGCAACAACTTTTCCTGCATTAAAACAGGTCTGACAGAACTATCCAAAGCTTTCTGATGGCGTTCAGCATTCGCCTCGGGGGAAAATAACAAGCTGGTTGCTCACTTTGTGACCTGCTGGATGAGGTAAATCAATATAGACTTACCAGGAAGAAAAATTATAATTTTAAATCAAATCAGCTTTACTTCTGTAATGTGATGTATTTCTGAGTGAAATAAGATATTCAACAAGACAAATTTAGGGTGAGACTACAGTGAAAAAGTGGATATAAACCTGAGAGGGATTGGTGATGTCATCCAGAAAGCAAAGTCATTTCAGAGGTAGAGTAAGATTTCAACAACATTTCATTAGAATAATGTGTACCAATGATTTGTGGACAGTAAGACCAAGGAAGGTTCATTTTTAATACTCGTTGAGTTTAAAACTGGTTGTTTATCGGCTAATATAGTGTTAAAGATCTTGGAAAGAAGCTCTTAAATGACTATTAAATGATAAAAGCCTCTAAAGCATGATCAAATAAGTAATTAAGACAAAAATTATAATGGTGGAGTGTGTAATTTGTGCAAACAACGTGCGATAATATTATTTCAGTTAAATGTCTTGAATACTTCAGAAGACTTTGAATTTATCATATGAGTCATATGGACTGCTTTTATGGTACTTCTTGTCAAATGTGAACATTTCCTGGTCACTATGTTTTTATTGCACATATTGTGTAAAAATATTACAGTTATTACAAATTAGTTCTTTTATTCAGCAAAGATGCATTTAATTGATCAAAAGTGACATTAAAGACATTTATAATTTTACAAAAGGTTTCTGTTTCAAATGCCATTATTTTGAGCTTTTTTCATTTATTAAAGAATCCTGAAAAAATGTATCAGTTTCCAAGAAATTATTTTTAAAATTGATAGTAATAAGAAATGTTTCTTGAGCAGAAAATCAGCATATTAGAATGATTTCTGAAGGATCATGTGACACTGAAGACTGGAGTAATGATGCTGAAAATTCAGCTTTGCATCAAAGGAATAAATCACATTTTAAAATAATATTAAAATACAAAGCAGTTATCTAAAATTGTGATAATATTACTGTTTTACTGCATTTTTGATTTATTGTAAATAAATGGGTAATACGATTAGGGACCAATTCTCACTATTAACTAGTTGCTTATTAGCATGCATTTTACTAGTATATTGGCTGTTTATTAGCACTTATTAAGCAAAAATTAATGCCTTATTCTGCATGACCATACCTAAACTTAACAACTGCCTTGCTAACTATTAATAAGCAGCAAAATTAGGAGTTTAGTCATAGTTAATAGTTAGTTAACAGTGAGAATTGGTCCCCAAGTTAAGAGTGAGCTTAAGAGTCTTGTTTCAAAGACATGAACAAATCTTACAGACCCCAAACTTTTAACAGTATAGTGTACACCAAAACTTTCTGAACTTTTTTTTTTTTCTTTAGATTTCTAATAATGTATTGATTTTACTCTTGATGGTTATAGGTGGTTCCAGGTGCACCTGTCGTACTCTTCCTCCAGGCAGGGAACTTTGCCCCCTTGTAGTGCCTGAACCTCGGCTGAGTCGGGTGGCAGCCTCCCATTTGTTAAATGCTACATGAGGTGACTGGAGCTTCTCTGCCCGTCGCTGAGAGGACAGATGGAGAGGCCACAGAACGTTCTGGAGAGCCGATGGTAATTACGAGCCAGTAGCAGAGCCGGTGGCTTCCGCAGGGAACAGGCCTGAGCGGAAGCGCTCGAGTGGCGTGGGGGGTTGTTTGCCCTTTGGCTGCTCAGCATGCTGTTGCTCTGCACGGTGAGCTCGTGTTGGGACCGCCGTCGCTGCACATTTCTCCGCTCTTCACGTCAGTGAAGTGTGTGTGAGAACATGGTGACATTTGGGAGCTTTTGTCATTCACAAGGAGATTTTGACTCTTCAGATGTGTTTCCAGTTCTACTCATTTCAATAGATAACTGATGGAAGTTGCAGATGTCTACAAAAGCATTTTATGGATTTCATTTACTCATGTTATTCCAAATTTATTTTTCATACAGCATAAATGGAGAATTTTCAGGCAGCTTTTTTCTATACAACGGTGATCAAAAGTGATATTTACAGTGAGTTTTCTTCATACATGTTTCATATTTCATTTTCTCTTTTCTGACACTTGTCTCCTTGGTAATCAAGTACAGTAACTTATAAAAACTTACTTAATGACATAATTTATGTTTGTGTACACCAAATGTATATAAATCATAAATTTGTTGATTATTTTAATTTAACTTTTTGTTTAGATCCTTATAGTCTTAAATGCGTATCAGTTTGATTTTTTTTATTTTTTATTTTTATATAGTTTGTGTATTATATAAGATTGTGTATTTTTTTATTGTTTAAGATAAGACTAAAACAATAAAATCATATGTAATTGTTTAATAATATCTCTTGTATTTGGATTTTATAATTCATAATTGTAATCTTATATTTCACAACTGCAACCTTTTTCCCTTCATATTTTTAACTCACAACTCTGGCTTTTTCCAAGTTTTTCAAGTTATTTTATGCCAAGTTTTTTTTTTTAGTAATATAAAAGACATTGGAAATGTAGCAAAAATAAATGAAGGCATACAGTACTAAAAAGTTTCTATGCCTTGTAAATTTTTATCATGAATTCATCATTTATTGCCCATGTATAGATTTTTATTTGTCAGTTTTACTGTTTTACCCTTGTCCCTGACTTTCACTCTTAACTATAACTAGCCATTATAAAAATATGAATTAATAAATGTCTAAAACTATGATGATCTGAACAAAGAGTTAAATAAAAAGAATCCATTTCCATATTTGTGTAAAAAATATTTTTATGTAATTTTTATACAAATTATGACTAACTCAGTTTTGTAGTTATTGTACTTGGTAGCCGTTATATAACAAAAGGGGAAAATTTGAAATCTGTTAGTTTCAATAAAACCAATCCTTGATATATGAAAAGTGCATGAAGTTGAAGAAACACCCTTGTATCTTTTAAGAACTGACCAGTCATCTGCTCAACATCCAAAATATTTCGCATCTGCAGGTGATTAATTACTTTGTCAGCCGTCAGTCTCAGAAAATGAGAGGTGAAGAGAAAAAAAAGGAGGAAAAGGGAGGAGTATGAGGGAAAGGGAGCAAGCACAGCTTTGCAGGATGCTGAAATGTAGCTCTGCAATCCCCATAGGGCTCATATTAATGAGGGTGCAGAGAAAGTTAACAACTCGCATTAAGCACTAATGCATTCTTTAATTAATTAAGTGCTCATTTATAAATATCCAACACATCCTGTACACGTTCAGTCTGACTTAACAATAACATATTAACGATTCCTGTTCCAGGCATAACATATTTAAATGTCACTGATACTCCAACGGCTAGATAAACATACTCTGAAACTCTATTAGCAGCATTAGGTGATGTCTGGAGCAGCACGAATTCCCCTGCAATTCTCTCATAATTACAAATTAATTTCACATTTAATGTATGAACACAGCCATGGTGAAATTCAGTTAATTAGTTGATTAAAATGCATAGTTCAAAGTAAAAACTGAGCAATTTTGGGCCATTTAGTGAATCATTTTGTAGTTACTGGACAGCTTTAACACTCTTTCTTTTCATTATTTTTACAGCAGGTCCTGGATGAAGACCTGGATGATGCAGTTAAGACTCAAATGTGTGCAACACCACAGAAAATGCCTTGATTATCATTGCTGATTGATAAAGCGGCCACCTAAATGGAGATGCCACGTCCAGCTTTGGCATCATGTGACACCTTCAGCTCAGACAGAACTGCCAGTGTAAATGTAAGTAGCCCAACACACATATATACACACACACACACACACACACACACACGGAGCTTTGAGATGAGTGTTAATCTCAGGTGTGTTAGGAAAGCACAGAAGGAAGGAGATATCAAATAAAGCTCATGTAAAAATATTCAGGGGAAATTATTTACTAAAAAAAACATTATAGTAAAATTTAGATAAGCAAAAACTCCATATGCCATTCCAGTTTTAGCCTAATGCGATGGGTTTCATGAGAAGGATAACATGATAAAGATGTGTTTGAACATATAATCTCTGAGGAAAGATTCCTCTGGGTTAAATTCAAAAGAATCACTTCATGCACATCCGACCGTGCTGCTTTTTAATTTTTTTTTCAGCAAATGCAAGAATACATCTCTCACACAGCTCTCTCATACATTAATACTGAGACAAAGAAACACATACACGCCACTAAAAATAAATTGGCATGCATAGTCAGAATGTTGACAATAAAACCAAAAAACAACCCTCAGGATGTCAACAATCCCGACACTCGAAAATAAAAGCATCCCTGTTAATAAAACGCTTCGTTTCCAGACAAAATGCTTAACAGGCGTCTCTCAGAGTCGGTTTCAACATGTTTGAAATCAATCAGAATATTTACGCCTGTGGAAGCAAGCAATCTGTGTAGCGCCGCGCACCTCCTCACTGGAGAGGAACTTCACTTTTGGCACGGTGTGTTTCAGTATTTCATGGAGCTGCACCTCCTTTTTCCCTGCAGGCGTCTCCTCAGTGTTCCTGCTGAACGTGTGTGTGCTGAACAAAAGCTTAGGCTGTTTAAGTCAGGGTAATTGGTCATGGATGGGTCATTACCTGCAGCAAGAAAACTGGAGAAAAGAAAATTGTACAACAAGAATTCGTCAATCTGACTGACTGATCAGGTAATTTTTGCACAAACAGAAATAAAATAAAAATATATAAATATATGTGTGTGTGTTTGTGTGTGTGTATATATAACTTGTTTTCTGAAGCCATGCTACAGTTTTTATTTTTATTTATTTATTTAATAGGGACAGTGCTCATTAATCAACAGTAAAATACTGTAAATAAGCCAGAGTTAGCCCCTGTGGTTAATTTTCATCTGTTGCCCCTTGCCAGATTTTAAAAAGGCAACCTAAAAACAATTTTGTATGAGGAACAACCAAAAACAGCCATTTTTGACTTCATGATTTTGCAAGACAATCGAGAATCAGTGACACATAATTTTCTAATGTGGCTTACAGACTATATTTCATTTGAGATCTGCAGTAAATGTAAAAATAATGGATAAAAATGATTTAATTTCACACAAAGCTATCATATGGCTTCAGATGACTTATGGTTTATAGTATAATTCATATGGGATACTTTTATGGTTCTCTTGTTTTTTGTTTATTTTTGGGTTGGAAGGGTGGGAACAGTTGGACAGTCCTGAATCTGGTCAGTCAGGACTGTCTGTAAGAACTGCATGAAGATGCCTAAAAAAATTGTTTAAAAAATATGTGGATGAACTATTGTTTTAATTTTATTTAATTTTAAATAAATTCATAAATAATTGTAAAATTAAAAAATGTAAAAAAAAAAAATTAAAAAAAAAAATTAAAAAAGTGGCTATAATAAACTTGTATATGGAATTAAAAATGTAATATAAATATAAATAAAATAAAATATGAAAATAAAATAAATAAAATATAAATCTAAAATAATTTATAAAGAACTATTATTTTTATATTGAAAAATGTATATGTTCTCAGCAGGGGTAGTTGCTCATTGGGGTCTTTATCATTTATTAATCACAAATTTTCTGAAGTTACACCTGGACATCGTCTCTGTTTGATACTGATAGGTATTTCCATGCGGTTGGGTGATGAAGAGCAGGTGGTCTCATTTACAGAGAGCACTTCCTCAGAAGCAGTACCTTCACTGCCTCCTCTTCCTCCACGTGGCTGTCAGGCAGGCGAGGGCGATTGCGTTCCCCTCCCGCGCCGTGCCGCCTGTCCGCCTGTGGGACCTGCTCCGTGGGCTTTTCATCAGCTGCCATTTTCACCAGCATGCAGTAATTTCATGGCTCATTGCAAGCGCTGAAAACCTTTGAAACTGCAAATGTTAACTTTTGCCTGGCCCGGAGCCATTTAGAAAGCGATTAATTCGGCAAACAGACGTGAGCCACTTTCTCCTCCCAAGTTTTCGCATAATTTTCCAACCCTTTCTATCTGGGATTTGCATTGCAGGGAACTCGCAGGACAAGGATAATAACCATTCCTGTTAATTGTGGTTTGGTGAAGAAGCAAGGCCTGTCGCTCTGCAGTCTGATCTGCCCGGCTGTCCCAATCCAGTACAGAACAGGAAGAATGGACAGAGAATCAGATCAAGAATCTGAGAAAATTGTGTACAAGACTCTTTGAAGGTGAAGTGCATAGTCTTTTAGATATAAAATCAACATGAAACATTACTTGCAGTATATTTAGCTTCCATAACATGATGTATTTGTGAGTGAACCAGGATATTCACCATAAATATGGGGATTTGATTTTATCCATGAATTGTGAATTAAGTGTTTACAACAGCTTTGAATGTTGCTCGTCCATTCACAACTATGCATTTTATAATACACTAGGCTATAATACACTTTACATTAGGTTTAATATTTTTATACATTTAAGTCCAGTGTTATATAATGTGAAGTACTAAAATAGTACATCTCACACACCCAAAAAATGCTGATATCATGATGTATTATTTTGCTTCAAAAGAGAAAATTGAAAAGAAATATATGAAATACTTTCATTTATAAGTACATTTCATAATTCATAATTACAATGATAGACTTCAGCAAATGATTTTATATACAGACAATTTTTTTCTCAAATTTCCTGGAAAATTTTTTTGTTTTTGTTTTGTCATATATTTCAATTGAATGGTCTATTTAGTGAATAAATAAATGAATAAATAATAGTAATAAAAAGTGTGTGTATGTATGTATGTATGTATATGTATGTATGTATGTGTATATAATATATATATATATATATATATATATATATATATATATATATATATATATATATATATATATATATACACACACATACATATGAAATTTAACAAAAAAAGGTCTGTACATAAAATAATCTACAGAATTAAATTGTATACGTGTATACAATCTGGATATAAACTTTTATACGTACCACTCCTGTGACAAAAACACTCATATCATGATGTAATATTGCTGCCCACCCCTAATTCAAATGCATTAGGATTACATTGAAATACTGAAATGAAACACAATTATCAGTGCTTCCAAACATCTGGAGTTACAGATTCACACTTTAATCTGTCAACACAATCAATCAGAGCGCTGCGTATGAATGTTAAAGCTGCAGGTACAGCGTATGTTCTGTGTGCAGTAGGAGAGAGAAAGAGAGAGTCCTGTGCAGTAAAGCGTGAGAGACGCAGCCGTCCCCCACAGCTGTCCACCTGCGCTCTGGCACCCACAGACGCTTACCAAACACAAGAACTAATTCTGCCGCCTGAACTCCATTAATTTCCCTTTGCTGGGACACCCAACGCTTGACAGTCACATATAGCTTGTGTCTGAGAAAAACTGGACTTGCTTAAAATAGTATAACAACCCAATGGTGGCAGAGAGGATTTGTTTTAATGGGATCTGATGTAAAACTAAAATGTTCTTCAACCGATTCACATTTTAATCTTAATGGGCTAAATGTTAAAATATCCCTAAAAGTAATTGGTATTTTTCTGGGCATCTGGGGTCAGTATAGAATACAGAAACCACTAGGGATGAGAACTGTAAAAAATGTAAATGATTCTGCTGACTCTTAAGAGATTTTCGCTTATGAATTGATCAATCTTTAAGTTTTGATTCACTGAAAAGAATCATTAGTTCTATAATAAAATTTCACTGATTGCACTGTATGTTTTGATTTCAAATAAAAAAAAAGGATTCATAAGAGTCATTAGGCCAGGGCTTAAGTTCACGCTGTATGTTTTTGATTCACCAAAATTGTTTTTGTATGTTTGTAAAAATGTTTTTGATTCACCAAAAAAGTGGATCATAAGAATCATTTGCTTGGGAGTAGGATTTCAGTGGTCATGCTGCATGTTTTTGATACTCTAAATAGAAGCGTTTCAAAAGAATCATTTGTTTGAGAGTCAAATTTCACTAATTGCGCTGTATGTTTTGAATCACTATTAAAAGAAAGGGCTCATAAGAGTCACTAAGTCAGAAATCGTACTCAAGGGCGTGATATATTTTCGATTCACCAAAAGAACTGCATTATAGAAGTAATTTATTTGGTAATTTATATTCACTTGTTGCCCTGTAAGTTTCTATATGTTTTGGTTCACTAAAATGAAAGGGTTTATAAGAGTCATTTGCTTGGGAATCGGACCTAACGGATTGCGCCATTTGTTTTGATTCACTAAAAAGAACTGTTTTGTATGAGTCATTCGCTTGTGAATCGGACCTTACTGATCGTGCTATATATTTTGATTCACTAAAAAAAAAAAAAAAAAGGTTTCATATGAGTCATTAGCTTGGGAATCGGACCTTACTGATCACGCTATATATTTTGATTCACTAAAAAAAAGGTTTCATATGGCTCATTAGTTTGGGAATCGGACCTTACTGATTGCGCTATATGATTCACTTAAAAGAAAGGGTTCATACGAGTCATTCTCTTGTGAATCAGACCTTACTGATCGCACTATTTGTTTTGATTCACTAAAAAGAATATATTCATACAAGTCATTTGCTTGTGAATCGGACTATAGTGATTGCGCTATTTGTTTTGATTCACTAAAAAGAATACATTAACACGAGTCATTCACTTGTGAATCAGACCTTACTGATTGCGCTATATGTTTTGATTCACTAAAAAGAAAGGGTTCGTATGAGTCTGGTCACACTGTGCAGTAGAAAAGTGTTTAGTATAATGTTCAGTCACATTGGATTTTTGTAAATGGAACAGGTTCTGAATAAAAAACTGAATGAAGAATGAAGAACATGGGTGAGTAAATGAAAACAATATTCATTTTAGATGATTTTTAGATCCTGATTAATGTTTAATAATGATTAATTTAAGTTATCTGGGAAAGTGATACTGTCATACATGGCGAGTTTTAAAACGCTATAAACCTTACAATAACGCTGTCTTCTTTACAGGCAATTTGTCAGTCACAGTCACTTTCCCTTTCCACTAAAAATGCATCAGCAAAATCATGCAGTTCCTGTTAACCACGAGCAATGGATTGGGTTGGTTCATGAAACCGTGTGAAGTTTGTTGGAGACCTCTTTTACTCACGTGTACAGATTTTAATGGGAGACAAATTTGCATCTCAACACCTTAACTGCACAGGAGTCTGACAAATAAAAGAGGCCACCTGGGATTTGTGGAAGCTGCCCGAATGGCTCTAATGAAAATGAATTCAGCTGTTGGGATGCAGTCCTGACAAACACAGCCTACTTTTGCATAGATGTTTTCTTCTAAATCATCGTCTACTTGTCAATAAAATGCCCTTCTGCTCCCTTTATAAGCTGATGTTGAAAGAAGATCTAACAGCATTGCTGTTAATGCTTTTCCCGCTAACAAATTTGGCAAATCTTCTACAAAATTTTCAGTCCAGAACAATTAAAAAGAAAAAATGAAAGACACAAAATAGTATAAAGGTATCAACTTTTTTTTTTTTTTTTTTTGGCATTTGTTGAAGTACCTCAGAGTACTACATAAAGACCATGGTACAGTATATGAATAATGAATATGGGAAGAGATTTATTTATTTATGCATTCATTCATTCATTCATTCATTCATTCATTCATTCTATTTTTATTTACCATGGGAATCTTTTTTTATATTCATTTATTTATTGTTTGTTAGGGGAAAAATTGTTTAAAAATGTCCTAAAAATACCTAATTAACCTAACCTAATAAACAAACCATACTTTGCTACTTTTTTTTAAACAAATTTGTTTTTATCTAAACATACCATGGTAGTACAATGGTGCTTTTTTTAAGTTAAATACCATAATACATGAATACAGTAGTCATTCTATACAGTACAAATTATATTGTATATTCTATACAAAGTACTATGGTAATACTGTGGTTTTTGGATGTATACCATGCCAATATCTTTTTTGACTTGCTTTCTTCTTCTTGTTTTTAGGGAATGGATTGGACGAAATGCTGTTGAGGGGCCGACATTGAGAAACATGTAAGTGGAGTATCTAATACCCCGGGGGCCTGTGGTTTTACACAGGGATCATGGCGTTTAGGAAACGGCTGCTTCCTTACCTGGCTTGCCGACAATCACATCTGCATCCTGCGTTAACGGGGCAGTCCAACAATCTCCACACCGCCAATGCGCCGTTAATTGCGCTGGAAGCCACTGAAGTCACCGTTACAGATAGCAGCCAGTTTTATTTCACTGCTTATCATAAAGGTTCCACATGTCCCAGTTCCAACACTAAAATAAAAACAGATAATATTGTCTTAATTGCATCCCTTCAACAATGATGTTCGACAGCCAAACACATCAAATTAAATTTTGTTTTTGTCCGGCGAAAGGCTA
Source organism: Spinibarbus caldwelli (assembly GCA_039654775.1). NCBI lineage: Eukaryota > Metazoa > Chordata > Actinopteri > Cypriniformes > Cyprinidae > Spinibarbus > Spinibarbus caldwelli. The sequence goes on along the minus strand of CM077227.1, from coordinate 29,635,707 downwards.
GTCAAGGTCTTATATTTCCATTGCAGGTACATTGTCTGATAAACGGGAACGAAAAGAGTAATTACAGGGAGGAAATTACATCAGAAATGAAGGAAGTCGTGAAAGAATTGGTGCTTAAATGGGTTTGAGCAGAGCGTTAAAAAGGCCATTAGTGTGACTCCACACAGGTGTTACTCGCTCCTACCAAAACAAACACAAAATACTCAATAAAACAGACTTTTAAGTAAACATTTATCACATCGTTTAAAATAAGTTCTCGTTTCACACTTGTACCACTTGCCAAAGAAATGAGAACATTCTCATTCTGACTAAAAGCCAAATGCAGATATTATTGTGGATATTCAGAAAAGTTTTGTTTTTTTAAGTGGGTTGAATTTTTTTTCTTCATCTGCTGATATGTAGTTTGACCTTTTCTGTTGGATCAGAAACACATTATTATTATTATTATTATTATTAATAATAATATTATTATGTCTTACCCCTACTTTATTTGTTTATTTATTATTATTATTATTATTATTATTATTATTATTATTATTATTATTATTATTATCACTTTATTTCACTATTTTTTTTTTTTTTACTTTGACATGAAAGGGCTTTCATGAGTCTTTTACAGACTGATGCCAATACCTTTACATGTGAAAAAATATGAGTTTACTGAAGGCTGTATTAATTTAGCTATAGAACTACATATTAAACACCTCCGAGGCATTTCATTTTATTTTTTAATTCATTAAAGGTGAGGTGCAGTATAATCTAAAGGCCAGGAAAAAAAAAAAAAACATAACAAAAGTGCAATAGCAATTAAGCACGTTATCAAGGTGAATGTAATTAAAGCGTTTGGTGCTGGTAGACTGATGGCTTTGGAGTCGGGGTTAAGTCTTGGATTTCTCTCGCTCTTTCCTTCTCTCTTTTTAGCCGAAACATGTTTCATTCCTGACAGAGAACTTAAGAAATCTCTGTATCATTGCCTAGGATTCTGAAGCTGATTAAATGTTTCATTATGGAAATTAATTAAGCAATACTAGAGACCAGAGCATTTGAATAAAGAACCTGTGATTAGAGCATTAGCTTGGGATTTTGACCTTTGTGAGGGAGAAAAATCACATATTTAATATCTCAGGAATATCTAAATACTGAGTTATAGATTTTTTTTTTCCCCTACAGAATCGACTGAAATTAAATCTCTGTATTCTCATTAAAGTCTCACATAGCAAGAGTTTTCATTATCATAAAGTCTGGCACACTTTACAGCTGAGACTTGTCTGAACTGTCATGAATTTGTCCTACTATGTGTGTTTTTATTAGACTGGCTTTTTATAGTTTCTAAAACTATACTGCTTCTCATTCTCAGACCTTGACCCTCTTTTCAGACTGTCAAAACCAAATGTTTAGGTTTCTCTTTCACTAATTTCAGTGAACTGTAGTCCACTGCTTTCTCCATGGGTTTCCTAAGAGCGTTCTCAGTGTTTTAGTTCTACGGCAGAAACACATAATTGTTGAGTGTTCACTCTTTCCACAGGTGTCCTGCCCTGATAAGATAAATGGAAAGCAGTGAGTCGGAGCTCTCTATATTACACTACTACAGGCCTCCAGGGCTGATCATCTTATAGAGAGAGAAACACTGGGGAAAATGCATAAATTACTTAAGAGCTAAACTGTGAGTATTAAAATGGGAAAACATTCTTAGTAACATTTTTTGGTTTTTGAAGTTGATAGAACAGTGCTCTATAAATGAATACAACATAAAGCCAATGTAAAGGGAAATATATCAGAAGGTTAAAATGAGTTCAGTGTCACATACAGGGGGTGAATCTAATGAACACATGTCCAGGTCATAATTCACCCCAAAACAAAAATAAAAATGTATTTAAAGCTATTTATTTATTATAATACATTTTTATAATCCATTCATATATATATATATATATATATACACACACACACACACACACACACACATAGTATTCGTGTTCCATAAAATAGGATTAATTTTCTTTGCATAAAAGTGCATAATTCTGAGGTGAAATATGTTTGTGTTTCTATTCACCAATTATAAAGAACTCCTTTTTTTCACAGACAATCCATTTAGTGAAATAAATTTCATCTGATTCTCATCAGTGTAATACTTTTTAATATATTTTATTTATTTATTTATTTATTTATTTATTTATTTATTTATTTATTTATTTGTTTGTTTGTTTGTTTATTTATTTACAAAATGAGTTTAGGTGTTTAGATGTTAGATTTTTTTTTTAATGTTCCTTAAAATATGACTAATTTCCCTCGCATATATATATATATATATATATATATATATATATATATATATATATATATATATATATATATAATATTTTTTTTTTTTTTTTTTGGTAACACTTTATTTTAAGGTGTCCTTGTTACACATTACATGTACTTACTATTATAATAACAATAAATTATGCGTAATTACATGCCAATAACCTTAAACCAAACCCTAATCATAACCATAACCATATAGTAAGTACACGTAGCTAATTTGTATTACTCAGTACTTAAATGTATAATTACACTGTAACAAGGACACCTTAAAATAAAATGTAACCTTTTCTTTTTATTATTTCTTTCTTTTGATTTTGTGGTGAAAGGTTTTTTTTATTTTTTTTATTTTTTTTTTTAAGGTGGAACTTTTAGCCTCATTGTACCCTACTTTAAAATAGGACTAGAATGAACGCAGTGTTTATAAATGACATCCATTCACCTCCTCCCTTTGTCTCTTTTTCTCTAGTTCTGGATGGCATGAAGGTTGACGTGGCTGCGGTCCAAAATCATCGTGCCTGAGACCACACAGATGGGGATGAGATAAAACTTCTGTGAGTCTCTCTCTCTCTCTCTCTCTCTCTCTCTCACACACACATACACATGCTCAATGAGGATGACTGGATAGGTTGCAAGCATGTGATTGGTTGTTTGGAGGTTAGAGGCGGGGTTAGTGAGCCACCTGTGGCAGTGACATCAGCACGGCAGAGATCAGGGGCCCCGTGGTCTCTGTCCCCCACATCCACCTCATGTCCTTTTATCTGTGATCATGTATCACCTGCAGCTACACATCCAGCTGGAGGAGACAGATTTCATCTGTCATCTGCGAGTGGATCTCAATACCCAGAACTAAGTCTGTCCAGAAGTCCATGTCCAGCGGCCGGCCTGCCAGAGCTAATCTCACAGATGAAGCGTCTCCTTTTCTGCTCAGTCATGTACCTGTGCGGGAGGGGGAGAGAGATGAGGAGGCCTTGCAATCAGATTCGTCTCCTATTAGAACATACGTGTGGGGTTATAGGCATAGTTCACCCAAAAATACAAATTCTGGGATTATTTTACACAGCCTCATGTCATTTCAAACCCGTATGACTGACTTTCTTAGGCAGAGAAGACTCTCTCTTTTTGATTCAAATGGTTAATTTAGTGTTAAAGCTTCCAAAAAGACACAAAAGCACCATAAAAGTATCATAAAAGTGGTCCAACATACCTAAATCTAGGTTATTGATGAACTTTAAAGGAATATTTAACCCCAAAATGTACATTTACTCACCCTCAGGCCATCCAAGATGTAGATGAGTTTGTTTCTTCAATGGAACACTTCACAGTGAATGGGTGCCGTCAGAATGAGAGTCCAAACAGCTGATAAAAACATCACAATTATCCACAAGTAATCCACATGACTCCAATTCATCAGTTAACATCTTGTGAAGTAAAAAGCTGCATGTTTGTAAGAAACATTTGAACTTTAACCTGTCGATTTAGGCCCAAGTACGAGTACATGATCTATAATATTGTTTTCTCCAGTGAAAAAATTCCATTCCCCGTTGTTCTCTTACATCAAAATCGAGTGATATATTTGTTTAGAACTGTTTTGGATTATTTTTGCTTGTAAACAGTGCTTGATCTATGAATATTTCTCACCTGATTCAGACGAGATGGCTTTTTTGACTTTTGGATGGATGATGACTCATTTTAAGTTAAAAACATTTTAATGATAGATTTATTTTATACAAACAGCTTTTTGCTTCACAAGACATTAATTGATCAATGTTGAGTCGATTCATTGAAAAAAAAAATTGATTCAAAAGAATGATTCATTTATCATTCCAGAGAGCTACTTCTCTCATGAACTCTCTTAAACATGCCAAGAGAAGAAAAGTAATGATTTTGTGTGAATATTGCCTGTGAACAAGGGCAAATTAATAATTACTGATTTATTTTATGCTCCAAATGCTCTTGGAGAGACTTAAGTTGCCTAAGCTTCATTAATTATGAAATCAATTCTCATCGAATTCTTCCAAGATCAAACAATCTGATCTGCAGTATCCACATTAATTTTATAGCTCTATACTCAGATATTGTCTTAAACACTCTTATACACTCTTAAAAATAAAGGTTCTTTATCGGCATTGAAGGTTCCATGAAGAACCTTTAACATCCATGGATCTTTTACACTGAACAAAAGTTTCTTTATAGTAGAAAAAGTTCTTTAGATTATTAAAATGCTCTTCACACTAAGAAAAAATGGTTCTTTTAAGAAATGTTTACTAAAATCTTCTTTGGGGGACCCAAAATGGTTCTTCTGTGGTTTTCTATGAAAACCTGTATTTGGAACCTTACTTTTTAAGAGTATATTCATGTTTATTTTTATTTATGTAAGCGATTTTAGGTGAAAAACTTTAGATAAAGATACTTGACCATTACTTTTCCACTCAAACTATGAATAGAGTTTGAGCACCGACACACAAACACTATACATCATCTTAATATAGGGCTGCAGTTCGACATCTTTCATACAAACACACCCCCACACGACTGCATGCAAGCCTTGAGTTCATGTATCTGTGGTATCAAGGGAGCATGCTTTAATTAGAGAGACTAATCAGCGTTAACGTCTTCATATTGCAGACAGGAGACTGACACGTCTAAGACTCAGACTCGCTCTAAACTCATCTACAGTCATTGTGTTAACGTGCTTCGATGCAGTCGGAGATGCCCACCCACATATCTGCTAATTGCAGGTCTTTGCCCCTGAGCGTCCTCGCAGACACAGAGACAACAGGAAATTTTGGTCGTTTTAGCTCTGCCGCTTAGAATGAAAAATTGATGACACTTTTGCCTCTTCCACCCTCCGGTGGCTTTGCAGAAGGAACCGTCTTTTCCCTTTTCTTTATTTTGATTTTAGTGTTTAAATAAATATTTGTTCCTCCAAAGTATTTTTGTGTGAATATGTACCCAAACATTGTGTTATTACAACTAGGGTTTTTTTTTTTTTTTTTTTTTTTTTAAGAAAATGTGTGGGGTGCAAAAATCGCTGCCATGAAGCTGAAATGTTGTTAGTGGTTGCTTTCAACAGAGTTTGGCATTAGCATATTGCTATTTTTTTTTTTTTTATAATATTTTAGAATATTTTTATTTAGATTAAAAATGTTAAGTGATTTATTTTTTTTAACATTTTTAAGATTTGGCATTAGTATGTTGCTAAGCTAATGGTATATTTCTCAAGCAAACATTAAGCCATTTTTTATTAGACTGAACAGTTGTAAATTATTTATTTTTATTAATATTTATTTCAATATTTAAAAATATTTTAGTATTTTTGAAGTATATAGAGTAACATATATTACCCATAAATGCATATATAATAATTCACTATTTTATATTGATTGAAATCTATCTATCTATCTATCTATCTATCTATCTATCTATCTATCTATCTATCTATCTATCTATCTATGTAGAAGTGAAAGATTTTGAAAAATATTTGATTTTGTTGCTTTGGCACATTATGCACAAAACTAGTCAGAAATGTCTAATTATTAATCTTTGTGACACTGATAGGAGTCATTTTACACCCTCTTAAGTGAACCATCAAACTTCCAGTCAAGGGGAACCAAGCAAAGCTTCATCACTTCATTTAATTTCTCATTTTATCAGACTCTGATGAATATTTTTAAATTGCTAAATTTCCATCCTGAAGCCTAAATGCCGAAGGGTCGAAACAGACGCTTGTTTTTCCCTTCTGACTTTCCTGAGCAGCGGAAAGAGGTCTTCAGATAGTAGACAAGCAGAAAGCCATGAGCTGATGAGTGGAAATCCCTCTGCTTTCTAATTAATGGAGGTACACAGGGCCAGAGGATGAGGCGGATCAGGGAAATGACATCAGGAGAGAGATAGCATCACTCATTTCTCCGGTCCATTGTCGCCCCACGGGATCGGCTGAAATGAACCGCTCAAGCATTCGCCGATACATTTGAATGGTGGAGAAAAATTCATTGTCCAGTGGAGAGTTTTCGATAAGGATCTCATCCACTCTCTCTTTTCTATTCTGCCTCCACTTCTGCTCTTTGTCAGAGAGCGTCCCGATCAAAAACCAGAATCGAGGCATCGGCAACAGGTGCGGTACATCCCTCAAAGCTGCAGGAATCTTGCAAATGAACTGAGGAGATTTGGTCTCGCCTAACCCTGCTTTCATTCATCCACTGGTCTGTGTCAAAATGGGCAGATGTGAGGTGTTTCAGGAAGGTGGAAGATCATTTAGGCACATCTTAGCAGGCAAGAGAATTCAGTGCGGTCAAAAAACTGATTTGGCGCCGGTGACTGAAGTGTGTGTTGCTATATGAGAGTGAACACCAGTTAGATGAATGCAGATGAACTCAGATAAAGAAACACTGAAGAAAAACTGAAATTAGTGTTTTGGAAAGTAGTCTTAACACACAAGACAGTTGAAAATGGTCAAAAAATAGTAAAAGGGCTTAATGTGCATGACAGTCTGCTATTTTCCAAGTCTTATACAGTATATTCCAAAAGGAGTAACATTTTTGGTTTGTTCCTCATAAAAAAAAACTGAAGTATAACCTCAGGTTTTTTGTTAGGAACATTTTTCACTGAGATTCCCCTTTGCTGAAATTCTAAAATGTCATTTGAAATTAACATATCAATGGGGGGAAAAAAGGCATAAGTAAACTTTTTTTATGTAAAAAGGATGAATAACTAAATCTACAGATAGACAAAATTATACATAAAGAAAATCTTTAATTCAATATTTAAAAATATTTAAATGATGCTAAGATTTGATGCTACCAACAATAAAAACTGCATCTACAGTGTCACGTGACTGATGTTGAATATGATTTATTTTCTTAGATTAGTTTAGTTAATTTCATTTATTTAACAGGGACAATGCACAACACAAGTGTTGTGCCAGAGTTAGCTATAAAGCTAATTTGCATCTTCAAAAATATATATATATATATATATATATATATATATATATATATATATATATTTTTTTTTTTTTTTGTGTGTGTTTCACAGAAAAATAACTGCACAGGAGGATGAGGGTGAGTAAATACTGAAAGAATTGTACTTTTTTACTGAACTATTCCTTTAAATGCATTTCTTTCAGCTTTACAGTATGTCTATTTTGTTCATTTTTTCACAGTGTTGCGCTCAACACCATTTACAGAGAAGAAAGACAAGGAGAAGAAACCACAACCAAACTTCATCAGTTCTCGCGTGTATCACCAACATGCCAGGTGAATGAAACTTCCGACTTTTAGGCTTTTTTAGAACTGTTGGGTCAAAGGAACTGACAAAGCATTGTAAGAATGCTTTGTTCCACCATTTAATTCAGTTGATTTGCTAAAATGTAAAAGTTTGGAAGGGTCACGAACAAGAAATGTATTTGCAAGGAGTCTCTTTCAAAAGCTACTGGTGTTTGCTGGTGAAAGGACACTGAGTGAAGTGTTGAAACTTCCATGATCCTTGCATTTGTAGTCGTAATAGTCATTCCAGCTCAAACGGTGGTTCTGATAGGACAACAAAACTGGAAACAGAGGTATCTTCAACAGAACGAAAGAAACACAGCAGAAATCAGGGTCTGTTTTGGATTAAGCTTCACCACCTTATTCCTGTTCCTCGCAACACCAAACGGTATCAGGAACAAAGAGCTTTGCAAACGTTGCTGCAAAATCCCAGTTTTCTAAACGCAAAAGTGAAATGACCCATCATTCGGCATTATTCGCCATATCGCTGCGGCAAAACACCGCCAAAGGTCCACGTGCCAGAATCACACATGCTCTGTTGGGATTTGTGCAGCCTATCCATTGACGTTCCCTTCAAAGTTTCCCGTGATAAGTGAGAACTGAACGCAGCGGAGCAAATATTCCCTCCCCGCTTGCCTGCGGTAAATAAGCGGGCGTCTCTGAGCTCCGCTAGCTTTGTCTTTCCTGGCTTTTAAATGATAATTTAAGTTTTCCTGGCTAAGTAGTTTCGTCCGTCCCAAGAGACCTCCATCCCCGTGTAAGACGGTGTGTGTTTTTTTTTTATTATTGTTTTTTTTTTTTTTGAATACCCCCACCTCAGCCCTTATACCCCTTGCTGATATTTAACACATAACCACTCATAGTCTGCCTATGAGATATGAATATAATTGTATGTTAGTTTTTAATTACAGGAAGAATCTAACTTGTAAGACGATGAGCTGGAAGGTGCCACCACATTGTTATATTTTTTCATCCTGGTTTTTCTGATTATGTGAGCTGGGCTCCTTTGCTAAGCGTTGATAAGCAGAATTTCCATGTTCCCTGCATAATTAATCCATCTCTGCCTGCCTTCCATGCCAACTCCTGCGTTATCGCCCGCACATGCCTGAATTGCAAAAGAATTCTCTCTTCAATTGGAACTTATTGATATTCCAAAAAACTGGAAATCCTTAAATTTTAAGCCACAGATTGTTAAATGGATTAATTTCGCGGCAATCTCGGGCATCTAACGCGGGAAGACAGGCAAGGCGAATCCAAAGTGTCTCCCGTTTGTGGACTTTTAGTCCCAAATGATAGGGTTTATTGGCATCTCTCCCCTCCCGCCCCCCCACCCCGCTTCTCCTCCATAGTCAAAAATTACCATTCATTTGCATCGTATAAAACACTTTTATATGGTCTGAAATTCAGAGGAATGTCTTTCAATGCCTGTCGTTTGGCCACCTGATAACAACTCAGGCCCAGCACATCTGGAGCCTTTTGATACTGGGTGAAAGGGACGCCTGAATATTTAATATTTTTATCTGTTTTTCATCGAAGGTTTCACTATTAAGGATGGTGGCGCTATTTGCATGGAGGCTGGCAGATGTAGATTCACTTCTCAGAGCTGTCTACACCCAACCTCTCTGTGAAAATATACACAGAGATGCGTTTTTCTTCTCTTTCTTGTTGCGCTTCTGTTTCTGCGGCTGTACTGACCAAAATCATCACGCCGCAAAACAACCAAGAAATAACTAACACCAAATCCAAACCTTCTAGTCCAGATGTTTTAGATGAAACGGCACGGATCGGACAATTATATTAGGCGCATTAGAATAAGGGTCTCTGATTAACTGCCAGCTCTGCTCAGAAATGTGATATTATGCGGTTATTGTTACATCTGTCATGGGCGCAAGTGCTCCCTGCAAGCATGTAATTAACCGCAACTGTTGTGGACTGTGCCCGGCCGTTTGTAATCTAATAATTACAGATTAATCAACTCGATATTCTGTGTATTTTCCTCCCTTGGCAGCCTTTAATGAAGGTATTGCAGAAATTGTGTGCAGCTGTATTTCAATGCAATTATTCTGTCAGAGCGAACAGACAGTTCATATGCTGTTTGTGACTGATATCCACTGAATATTATCCTCGCAAACCTAAACGGAAGGGAAGACTGCAAATAAATCCCCTCGGGAGGATATTATGCTCAATGCTGTACATAATAACAGGATTTGGATAAAAATAAAGATGTTGATTATTTGGTTGTAAGATACAATAAAAATGATTTGGACTATGTTATGTAAAAAAGCTCTAAAACACCAGTGATTTGCTGGTTATTAATTAAAAATGAATCTCTCTGATGGTCATGATGCAAAATAATCATTTTGGGGTTCAAAAATATATATATATTTTTTAAAAAAGTAACTTTTCTCAAAAATTTAGTCGATGCAATACACACTTACTCTACATTGATCATCAGCTATAAGAAGTCTTATAAGAAGTGGCGGTAGATTATGATTAAATATGTATTAAAAGTGCAGAACAATTGTTGTTGTCCTTAAAAACCGTCAGTTACGTAACCATAGAAGATTTGGTTCTCTCTAAATGTGTCTACATGCTGTTTCACAAGCTGTACAGTGTTTAAGTGTTGCAATATTTCACAGCTCTTGCTGTCATTTCTTTGAGCCTGCACTGTAAAAAATGTTTTGTCAGGTAACCTAAAATAATCCGCTTCATTTGGTAACATCTAAAATAACCAATCAAAATCAGAAATGTTATTTAATATGACTAAATCAACCTGACAGCAACAAAAGTGATTTTTGATGGGTCAGGGCAGGTATAAATAACTCGTTAAGGTAACAATAGCGCCTTTTTACTTTTTATAGTACATGTGTGAAGAGATTATTAGATTAAAACTAATCCAATTTGAATTTTGTGTCATTTTCACTGCTTAGAAGAAAAAAAAAGAGTTAAGAAAGATGGCTTGCATATAATAGTTGATCAGCATTGTCTGTCTGTACATAGTCAAGGCTTAGTGTTAAATATCACTTATTTTCTATTTTATTTTAATATAATTTTATAGTTATGACAACAGGAATGAACTATGTTTGATGCAATATTTGAGTTATTCTTAAAATTAGGATAAATACTGACTACTGGAACTGTTTCTATTTAATATAGTATTTCACTTAGAATACCTTTTATAATTTTTTTATGATAATTATTATTATTAATGATTTATATTAGCAAGATATAGATAATCCTAATAATCTTGATAATTTCCCTATAATTCTCTTAATCATTTAAGTGCATATGTAACAGATATTCAAAAATACAGAAATTTGAAAGACTAATTCTTGAAGAATCAGTAAAATATTACATTTATTACTGATTGATTAATTGATTGATTAACTGATTGATTATTTATTTAAGATTCAGTGAAAATCTGACAGTGGAGTATATGAATATCTGAAATAGTGATAATATAAATAAAATTAATATTTGGGGAGAAAAAGACGAAGATAAATCTAACATTAAGGAACACAAATAAAAAATAATCCTTTTAGAACACGGATTGCATTTGCATTTGCAAAACACACACAAAAAATTCCCCCCAAATTTTTTTGTCTTTCCTCACAAAGTCAAGAAAAAACAAACTTATTTTTTTAATAATTATTCTATCAATTTGTCTTATTTACTAAGTCCTCTTTCACAGAATGTCAAATTATTTTTAACCTCCATCTCTGTGTGTTACTTGTTTTCAGCTCCTAGACAGCAAACCGAAGACGAGCTTCAAAATGGAGGGATGGAAATCAGCAGTGAAAAGAGGAGAGGACGAGTTCAGAGAAAACAAAGAAACGTAGGAATAACACAGAGAAGAAGGGAAGAAAAACAGCCAGAAAGAAGAAGGTGTGGAGCAGAAGTGTGGAAGTGTGTTGCTGGGCAGAGGGCTGGCGCTGAACGCGGGGTTGGCAGGCGGGGTGGAGAAGCGGGCACGCTCACAGACATCTGTTGGCACGCTGCGGATGCTGGAGGGGGGAACGGTGCCATGACCAGCGGGAACATGGCACACTGATAATGCTGTAGCTATACTCAGATACACACTGCGTCTCTATAGAACACCACACACACCAGCACTAATGATAAAATAATCTCACACTATCGACACGAGCGACGCAGGACACACATGTTGAGGATCAAAATATCCAAATTGGCAGCTTTCAGTTTTTAGTCTAGGCAAAATACTTTTTTATGAGAATCTAAGAGAAATTATGCTGAAGAGTAAAAAGGGAATTCACCTACACTCCTAAAAATAAAGGTTCTTTATTAGCATTGATGGTTCCATGAAGAACCTTTAACATCCTTTCCATTGCACATAAGGTTCTTTGTCGAGAAAAATTAAGTTCTTCAGATTATTAAAGAATTCTTTACACTAGAGAATAAGAAACCGTTCACCGAAAGGTTCTTTGGGAAAAAATTGTCTTCTGTGGCATTCACTGTTTTTCCAAAAGAACATTTCAAAGATGGAAAATATCTTCAAAACACAGAAATAAAAATATTAATTGATTAATAATTCAAACAGTATTTTATTTTAATATCAAACAGCTTTTTTTAAGTTCAACCATGTGTTTTTATGATATTATTATAAAATATTATATTTACAACATTTAAAAAATTACATTTAATATTTTAACAGACATATTTAGAAACTACATAGTAGAAATTTAAATGAATATTTTCTCAAAACCTTTAATATCCATTGAACCTTTACATTATACAAAAGGTTCTTTATAATGGAAAAAGGTTGTTTAGATTATTAATTTATTATTATTATTATTATTTTAAAGAACTCTTCACTGAGAGGTTTTTTGGGGGCAAAATTTTTCTTCTATGGCATTCACTCTTAAAAATAAAGCTTCCAAAAGAGTGTTTTCACAGCAGTGCCATAGAATTGTGGGTTCCTCAAAGAACCTTTCAGTCAACAATTCTTAAAAGAACCATTTTTTTAGTCTAAAGAACATTTTAAAAAAAATCTACAGTATAAAGAACCTTTTGTGGAATTGAAAGATTCCACTGATGTTAAAAGTTGTTCATGGAACCATCAATGCCAACAAAGGACTTCTATTTTTAAGAGTGTTCCTGCAAAAACACTCTTTTGGAACCCTTTTTAATAGTGTAATTTAATCATTACAAATGACTTTCATTGGTGCAATGTGGTCGATTCTGTCAAAAAATTCGAACTAATATATTTGACTTCAATAAAACCAGTCAATTTAGACGTCACCACATTTTTTAGGTTACCTGACAGCACATTTTTTACTCTGTGCGTCATTTCATAGCAATTTTATTCCCCGTATCTTCTAGCCTTTATTAATTTCATGATTATCAACACTAGACCTTCCATCTCTTTTCAAGCAGATGGACATGAATGCATGGCCTTGATGCTCGTCCACTCCTCCAGCTGTCTAACAGTGCCCACACACACAGTCACAGTCACCTCCTCTGGATAGCAGCCAGTCCCATAATGCCAGTTGGTGTGGCATCATACAGCAGAAAATCAGCCTTGCGACTTCAAGAGCCGCCGTCGATGCTGATGCTGAAGTTCAGACGGCAGTAAATCATATTTAAATGTGCTGGAGGCAGACGTGGATATATTTAGCTGCACACACACACAAGTCGTTTACAGTGATTTTGCAATGTGAAAAGAAAAAACGTTTTTACTTGACTCAATCCATTATAAATGACTTTCATTAGCGTAACCTGTTAGGCAGGTTGATATTTTTGACTTCATTTAGAAGTTACCTCATTTTATAGGTTACCAGGCAAAGATTTTTTGACTGGACAAATATCGGCTTGATTTTCACCAATGAAATGCTGTAAGTTTATGACTGTGCATTTCTTATCATCACAGCACAATCCCATATGTCTTCTAAATCCCTTCATTTAACGTTACCGTTAAACTCCTCACTGTATGTGTGTTAAAGCAGCAGCGGCATGATCTCCATGCCACTGATTTCCCCTGCGATGAGAACAGCATCATGTTAATTATTTCAACCATCTGCTGCAGCCCGTGATGGAGGCGCCCTCCACCTCACACAGATTTGTACCTGTCACTCAAATTGCGGGACCAACACGAGGCGCAGTGGCGGAGAGAATAAGATCCAACGCATGCCAAGGTCCTGAGGGATCGAGCCGTGGTGTGAAAATAATCTGGAGTTCACAATTTAGCTGGACTCTCTGAATTTGCGCTCAAAGAAGCCTCAACATCTGGCTATTTTTGGAGTGTGTTGGCATGAGAAATGTTGAAAGTAGAACTTTAGGAATTTCTGCTGCTCCTTTTGACTAAGCGAGATGTTTCGTGATAAACATTTCTGTAAATATGTATCATGAAACATCACAGAATTCTTACAATTTCTGATTTCTGTGTTATCCCCCACCAAAAATGAGGATGATGTCATTAAAAACTGGATTTTGTGACTTTTAAAGGGATTCAGGAAAAAAGAAAGAAAAGAAAAAGAAAGAAAGAAAATCAGGATAGAAAAATACCTTAAAATACAGGGGGGGAAAATAGGGGAAAGAAACAGGATCTTATGAATTTGATTAAGTTACTTGTTAATACTAAGCAATGTTTGTGCTGTTGTTTTCTCTACCACCAAACATGATGTCACTTCCTGGAGGATGATGTCATTAACAAAATGGCTTTAGTTTGTATGGAATTATAAAAAAAAATAAAAAGAAAGAAAACCAGGATGGAAAATATCTTAAAGAAAGAAAGAAAGAAATTTAGAAAGAAATTTAGAAATTTAGAAAGAAAGAAAGAAAGAAAGAAAGAAAGAATACATGATCTTATAAATTTTATTAACTTTCTGCTACCAAAAATGGTCACTTCCTGGAAGATGATGTCATTAAGAAATGGGCTTTTGTTAGTTTTAAAGGGATTTAAAATAGGGAACGAAAAACAGAAAGAAAGAAAATCAGGATGGAAAGATTTTTAAAATACAAAACTAAATAAATAAAAAAACCTAAATTTAAAAAAAAAAAAAAAAACTGTAAACTGATTATCAGTTTGAACAATATTCACAATAAAACGTTTGTTCATTTGAAACGTTGATTAGGCAAAAAAAAAACAAAAAAAAAAAACACACACACTTGGAATATACGTAAATAAATAAATTGCCAGTTTTTCTGTTAAAAGACATGGCAAAAAAATAAAAAATAAAAAAATCCTTCAAAGATTTTAATGTTTAGCCTTTTTTGTTGTTGTTGTTGTTATAAAATATTTCCATCTTTACATTTACATCTACATTACATTTAATATTTTGCAAAAACATTAGACAGAGTCACCACTTCTGTTAATCAGCCAGTCAAGTAGATTGATAACCTCATAATTATATCATCTGATTAATCAGTCTAGAAACTTTATTGGTCTGTCTGTAAATGGAAGCAATTAAATTCAATTATGCACTGCTACCAAATGCAACTATATTTGATGTCATGCGTGCAGCAGTGGCTGTCTCTGTATGCTTTGAATTTGGGATGAACAACACCTTAGCAATCATTATTATACAGCACATTATTATTATTATACAATATTTTTCAGCCATATTTATTATCTGACCTAGTGTGCCTGGATTAATTTAATCTGCCCCTGAAACAAAATACAAGGTTAAATTAAGAAAGAGCAGCGTTTCCTGATCACTGTGACTGATATTGTGTCACATTTATACACGCTGTCTTCCTGCAGTTATATCTCCTGCAGCAAAACAATTTGATTCAATTATTGATTGGTTAAAACAGCCTCTAATTCCTTGCATATGTGCATACAGCTTTTCGAAGAAATGAAACATGTTTCCAAATGTAATCTAACCTTGAACGATATGAAAAGACAGAAAAGAAAGGACAGGGTGGCCCTGCACTTGCCTGGGGTCACTTAATTAATTTGGAGGTGCTCGTTAATACAAACCACATGTGCTGCCGATGACCTGCCACAGGAGCTCAAAGAGGGTCAGAGAAGTCATACTCGGCCCTATTCAGAATTACACAAAACAACAGACTGTGACACCTGTGGCCTTCAAATTAAACACTAGTAAAAACCATGTGAGCGCACAATAGAAATAAGCATATATGCAACATATTACTCTTATTTACAAGGGGTGCAGAGTTCAAGGGAACAGCTGTGAATGATTGTGCTTTTTAACATGGAAATTAATAGTTGTTTTTTTTTTTTTTTTAAAGTGTCAGGCCCAGACTGTGAGCTTTAAGTTTGCTGGAAATATAATTCTATCCTGCACAAACACACAGCTTTTCACTTCACAAGATGTTAATTGATGGACGTGTGGATTACTTGTGGATTATTGTGATGTTTTTATCAGCTGTTTGGACTCTCATTCTGACGGCACCCATTCAGTGCAGAGGATCCTTTGGCGAGCAAGAGATGTGATGCCAGAATTTGTCCAAATCTGTTCAGATGAACAAACAAACTCATTTACATCCTGGATGGTCTGAGGGTAAGTATGTTTTCAGCACATTTTCATTTATGGGTGAACTATTCCTTTATAATCATCATGAAAAACCATTTTGACTGTGTTTTATGTGTTTTAATCTGTATTCAATGATAAATTGCTTGGTATTACATTTTTATAAAATACTAACTTTTTATTATTTGGAATAATATGCACAAATGAGTCATGTATGAGACCAGGAACATGCTTTAAAAAGGTAAAAAGCCTCAGTTTTGGTTTCATGTTGGCACGAGCCTCAGTGTGGCACTAATAGCACCAAGTAGAACTGGAAAAATAATGACTGCCTGCCATTGGTTCAGCCAAATATTTAGTTCCACCCCAAACTCAAACCATTGGTTGAGTGGGAAGTTGACATGTCAGGCCGCTCAAACAACAGAGCAATGTTTGAATGTGTCCCAAAATTGACACAAAGCAGCTTTAAATTTGAATTAGAGCAGAAATCTAGTTGTAGCTTATAGACAATGAAGAATAGCTTTAAGACATTAAACATAGTGAAGTGATACAAAATTTTCACCATCATTTAGATCTGCAGCTGAGCTAGAACTCAGCTCTCGCCAGCGCTGGAGCAGAGGACGCTGGGAAGAGCACACTTCTTGCCAGAGTGTCATGGCTGGTGAAAGCAGAAGCAAACTGCACAGAGGCAGATAAAGGTTTCCTCAAGGTGCAGCTCCGTTGACTAGTTAACCCCTTGAAATTATGCCGTAGTTTCAGACTCCGTTCCAAAGTCCCGGAATTGGGTTACAAGATAATTTCACAGGCGACTTGCTTGTCTTACTTGGCAGTTCAACTGGCTAATTGAAGAAGGCGATTTCCGGGCCCTGAAACTGTTTAAGAAATGATACTTCAAATTTGAGTAAAGGGATTTTCTGTGACGTGGAAGTTGCAGGATTTTTGAATATATATGAATGTATTTTTCACCAAATGCATGCTGAAAGTAGCACATTAAAAGTCTTGAGTTAGTTAAAGATCACATTTTAAGTAAAACGTATGTACTTTTTTTCATTTGCGTTTGTTTTCAGGTGATTGCAGATTTCTATAGGACTGAAAAAGTCAAAAGGGAAATTTGTATGTAGTTTTTTATTAAATGATTTCTCAAAATCCTCACCCAGTTATTACCGAAAGACTGGAAAAATTGTGGAAATTCATTTGAGCCGTTTAACATTTGTTCTTTTTTTTTTTTTTTTTTTTTGGTATATAAAAACCTTTTTGATTGCTTTAAAACTGGATAATTCTGAATAGGACATATGCTCATAAATTCCTTTGTATAACTGCTTAGTTTTTTATTGCGCACTACAAATAAAATTGAACTGCACTGAATCAATAACATTTTTAAATTCATCAACAAAATTCATTACAATATTTCCAAATACACAGAAAAAAATGTGCTATCAAAGAAGATTCTCCACACAGATCAGATGTGTAAGTATATGACTCTACAATCAGTGGTCAAAATTAATTAACAGTATTAATAAAATTAATACTGTTAGTCAAAATGTCATTGTTTCTCTATTATTTTTAGACATCAAAGTACTGTATAAAACTATTAAATAACATTTATTAAAAATAACTATATTTAAAAAAATATATATTAGATTTGTGTGGCCTAATTGTCATAAACTCATCTATTTGTTATTTTAAAAAATGAATTTAAAATGTTTTGTAAATTCACAAAAAAAAAGCCACTACATTTGTCAACAAAACTAATTTCAAGCATTTAAACACAAGTCTTCACATGTTTTCCAAGTTTATGAAAATCATAAATTAAGTCACAATAAACATACAGTAAACAGACAACGTCTGTTTGTCAGCTGAGCCTCTGTATAAATTGTTCACGGTTCACTTTAAGTACTCAATGATATTTAAAGTAATTCTTAAACGTGGTAATCAAAGGATGACTTTAAAGACGTTATTATCCGTCTTTATAACTTCAACCACACCTGTCCCAAAACCCCGCCCTCCAAAGAATCGCAGCCAACCGGACTTTAGCAAACCTGAACACAGATGATGATTGGCAGGTAATTTCCGTTTTTGATTGGCTAAAAAAAAAAAAAACGCGGGCAGTTCTCCTCACTAGGGCTGTTGGTGTAACTTCATTTTGGTAATATCTGTGAGGTAATAGAAACGCTTTATGCTCGATAGATTAAGTTATTAAAACATAAGTCTATTTAATTCGGGATTTCCATCTATCAAACCTTTTCAAATAACTTTTGTGCAAAAAGAAGAATGAACACATTTGGTCTGAGTGTAGCGCCTTTCGGAACAATAGTCCGCATGAACGGTGAAGTTTAACAGTATTATGTGTGAGAGATTGTGTGTGTACGGCGACCGCGGTGGATCAAACTTCATGTTCAAACAAAAGCGCGAAACGCCTTCCCCTCCGCCGTCAGTCCGAGCGGACCGCAGCTCCGCGCACACACACACACACACTCTCTCACACACTCACACACACACACACACACACACTGAGCGAGGGGGACGCGTGTGTGAGAGCAAGAGCCTGTGAATAATCCTCATTCCTTCTGCGACCCGTTCGGCTCTTGGATGATCCATAATAACCTCTCATAATAACCTATAATATCAATTAATAATCAATAATCATCCGGATCAGCATGTCCCGCAGAAAGCAGAGCAACCCCCGGCAAATCAAGCGTAAGTTACTCTGTTTAATATTATTACTATTATTTGTTTCAAAGCCAAGCGGAGTAAAGTTGGATGAAAGGGATACAGAGAGAGATCAGTTTATTATGAGATCTGATAGCAGCAGCAGGTGCAAATGCTCTTCTTTCAGACAGTCCTTCTTTAAATCTTCTTGATGGTTCGGTGTTTTTGTATTTAATGAGGCTTGTTTTTCGCGTGATACGGTCAATGTAACATTTTAAGACTTGTTTGTTATGCTTTCGTTTTGCATTTACTAATTATTAGTGCATGTTCTAGTTTTGTTGTGTCTTTGCTTATATATATAATATTTATGCACGTCCTTATTTAATTCTTAAAGTTTCATATAGTGACGATCGCAGAAACTGAATAAAGTAGTTGTTTTAGATGATGTTAAGCTGATTCTTTTAAAGCTTCAGGAGGGTCTGTTTACAGTCGTATTTGTTGAGGGATGTTTTTCATAATAGTGACATTTGAAGTCTTGCTTATGTGTTCATTTTTGCTTTTATTCTTTATGCATATTGCAGGTTTATTATTGGCTATCAAACAGAATTAAAAATAAATAAAATGCAACTGTTTTTCTAGAAGTGCTTTTGTAATAGTTATGCATGTTTGTTTAGTGCTGAAAGTTTTATATTCTGTAGTGAGAAGCTCATGAACTGATTCGGTGTTTTAGTTTAAAGTAGTTTTAGATTTGAAGACGTTCAGCTGATTCTTTAAAAAGGTGTAAATAGTGTTTTGAGTCTGTTCATCTTTCAGTCTTTTTGTATTTGACCATGTGAAGATGTTTTCCACGATTATCAGGCAGTACATTGGTTATCACATTTCAATGTCATGTTTTTATTCTTAACATTTGTTATAGCATTATTGTTGTTTGGCAAGCTGTATAAAATTATGATAGCTGAATTGTCATTCAGTTTTTAGGTCACTGTAGTTTTACGTCCAGCGTTTCTTGTAAAGGTTTTAAGGGTCTGTTGTTTAGAGTGAGCTGTGGATGTCAGAAAAAAAAATGCCCAGAATCCCTCATGCATGCTAATAAAGACAAAGAAATATAGTTTATGTATTTATGATAATGCATTTAGAAAATTGATTGTTTTTTTTTTAGTCAATATCTAAATGTGTAAAAACAAAACCTATTTAGTTGCATTATTTAAATGCATTCTTCCAAAAAGTGTTTCTGTGGTCTAAAATAAATTTAATATTTAATAAATATGACACATCTCAGCCTAGAATAATCTGCAGAGCTCTACAGACTTAAATAAATAATGTGTTTCATAAAATATACACCGAGCATTTCCATTTTTCAGGGCCTATTTTTAGGACGATGTTATGATATAGTACCTGAATATTTTCAGCACATCACAAAGTGAAAAGTTCAGACAGTAAAATTACAGTTCTGTCTTTTATACAATAATTAAATAGGCTGGCTATTGTTGCATTCATCTTTTGTGAATGAAAGAGCCGAAGTGCGATCGCTGGTCAGGGCCTAGAAGCAGCCTGTGAGTGTGTGTGTGTGTGTGTGTTTGGACCGCAGGGAGAAAAGACGAAGAATCTTCTTCCTCTGTTGTGAAATGTTTTTTTTTTTTTTTTTTTTTAAGGAACAGGTTAAACTGAGCCAAGGAGAAGGGATCAAGCGAGATTGCACACTTCTAAAAGCCATATGTCTTATTATTGCCGCTCAGTATTTGTGTGTTTGTACTAGTGAAATGAAATGTTTCTGTTTGAGAGTGTGTGTGTGCATGAGAGCATACATGCTTCCATTGAGCTCATGTACACATATTTTAGTTTTAAAGTTAAATTGGACTTAAAAAAATATAAATAAATAAATAAATAAATAATTTATATATATATATATATATATATATATATATATATATATATATATATATATATATATATAAATTATTTATTTATTTATTTATTTATATAAACTTGGGTGACACATTGAGATGTATTCTGTCAGAGTGTTCAGCAAATATTGTTTGACTGTACTAGTATGCAGTACAGTAAATACAAATATGTTTGAAGGCCTTCAGTCAGTGCAAAGCAATCTTTGCATATTTTGTTTGATGTGGTACTTTCTGTTATCTCATTTGACAAGCATGACAGCTTCTGAATACCCGAAATGAGCTCGAGTCATTAAACTGTTGACCGAGGCGTTTGCATGCAAATCGATCTGCATCGTTTTCCTTCTGAAATGCATCTGAGATGTCCAGGAACTGAGTTATCTAACAGCTCTCACAGCTCCGTTACTAGAGCATTCATAATATCAGGGTATTGTCTCTGGCTCCGAAAGGTCACGCGAAGCCCGTAGTTCCTCTCTCCGGCACTTCAGGAAGAGGAGGAGAGAAGAAGAGACCGTCTGATCCAGTGCACAGAGAGACCGGGAGTCATTCTAAAGGACAAAAAGGTTGTTGGGCACAGTACCCCCCTCCACCGCCATACGTTGGTCGTTTATCTAAAATTGTGATTTATGCAGTATTTTAATATTTTGCTTATTCTCTCCCCTTGGGTGCTCTCTGAGCAATGATAAAAAGGCCGTTCTGAAAAAGCACCATTAATTTGCACCGATGCCTGTGAGATAGGGCCAGATAATGGGAAAGATAAGGCAGGGAGATATACCATCAGAGCTGCGATTATTACCATTAAAATTCCAACCCAGCAATCTGCAGCCGGCTGATAATTCCCTCTCCGTTTCCACCACTTTGGATGATAAGGCAAAAAATAGTCATCCACTGCTCCTTGATTAGGCTGCCTGGATATCCCGATAATGCAGTGATAAATTATGTATTTCTCCTCCTTGTTTTTTGGCCCTGAGTCGTTACATCTGATTCCATTTTTTATTAATATTTATTTTGCATTGGTTTCGGTCCCCGCCCCCACCGGTGAATCGAAGACCCCTCTCGCCCTCTCCTCTTTCAGTTCTTCTCATCGTAATAAGAGTTTGATAGAGAGGTGATGGAGGGTGAGATGTTTTGTATGGGAGCTCATATCTGCGTTATCAGCTCATCTCCACGAGCGGCTGCTCGCTGCTGTTGTTTTTAGCCCTTATCACCTCATGCCAATATGCCAATAAATTGGCCCGATTGTTAACCGTGCGGAGCCGGGGCCAGTGAAAATTTATGACAGGAAGAGATGAAAATATCGCTGATGCGTTAGGAGAGCGTGATGTCTCAGTCTGTGCTGAGGAATGCCTGGTGGTGCTTTAATAGGCAGGGCAGATACACAGGTTGGCGAATGGAAAGCGTGCCCCATGGTGTAATTTGTCTGTAAAATAGCCCCTCGAGTTGCACGTGTGGGCTTGGAGAGCAGGCGGGTTGATGGGTAAGGCCTCTCTCCATCTGTTTACGCTCGCTGCAGGTCTGTGCGCTTCTAAACGTCACTTTGGTTTGTGAGATCCTAAACTGTACAGTATTTCAGCTCTGTTTCAAAAGCTAGTGAGCTGTCTTGTTGTCTGTTGCTTACATAGGTATCATCATTAAAACATTTACATTTACCTCACACTCTTTCACCGTTAAAATTGAAGCATATAGTGCTGGGATTTGTGTTCAGTTTCTGTGAACAGTAAAGCCCGTTTTCTTTAATTTGATTGGTCATTTCAGTCATTTTGACATAGATGAGCGTTGTGAGATCGCTGAGGCAGGCCAGCCTAAAAATGTAACTTTTAAAACTTGATCATGATTTATGCATTCGGCAGATGCTTTTATCCAAACTGACTTGAATTGCATTTAAGGTATACATTTGATCAGTTCATGCACTCCCTGGGAATTGAACCCATGACCTTAGCCAAACGATGTTCTTGATGCCGCTCTGCTGCACTTCCACCCCGTTTGTTGTTTAGATGACTAAAAGTTACATTTTTAGCCTGGTCTTCCTCAGCAATCTCACAGTGCTCATCAATGTCAAAATGATTAAGATGGCCAATCAAATCAAAGAAGGCGGGCTTTACTGTTCACAGAAACCAAACATGAATCATCCAGCGTCACACTTCAGTTTTTAATGGTTAGTGTGAGTTAAGATGCACAAAAGACATTTAATATTTGACAGTTGTTTTTTTTGCAGATTTTGTTGCAGTTTTGAATTTAAAGTATACAGTAGGTTTCCATTTTGATTCACGTGGCACATTAAAAAAATGAATGAAGCAGTTTTTGGAAAATTAGGTACACGATAAGAGTGAAAGTGTGCATATTTAGAAAAAAATTGCAGATAGTTCAAATTGATTACTTCATATCATACAATAAATTATGGTTATTTTCCTGGTCTACTTTCTTTTCTGTAGTCCCTTAAATCTATAACAACTGATTTTTTTTTTTTTTTAGTATAGTTTGGTGTATCTGAGATATTAACATGATACTTCAATAAGTGTTTTATTTATACAGTAGTACTTTTAAAAAAAAAAATAGATTAGTATTTACTATTTGATCAACATTTTTTCACTGAGCTTGTTGCTGTGCATTCTGGGATTGCCTTATCCCATATGAGGGACTCAAGGGGTGATCACACTACCAGAAGTTTGTAGCAACCTAAAGTCATTCATTTCAGACAACTGTTTGTGATGTCACTTTAGGCAAATGAGCAGTAGTAAAATGCTGTTTAAGTAGGATGTTCACTATATAAACTCATTCTGACCACTAGGGGTTCAACAACACAGTCAAGTGCAGTTTTGTTTCAAACTTCTCAATTTTCAGCTGACAGTTGACAAAGGAAACACATTTGACAGAAATAACTACTTTCAAAGTGCCTTTTTGAGATCTAGAGTCAATCCAAATGATTATTACTCTCAAACTGAAGTATATGGAGGATTTGCCAGCTTTCGGCGCTGGAAAATGGTAGTCAGAGATCTCGGGTGGAGGTTTGTTGTTGCTCTGTGTGAATGTGTGTATAATCGACTCTCAGTATGACTTCATAATAAGTGTGTGATTATCATCTCAGCTCCGCCCAGCAGATATGATGTCATGCGAGAGCTCCGTCAGGCCTTTCAGGTGACACGTCTATCTCTGGATGGGGTTTATCACAGTCTCAACTTATAATGGTGCAGTGAGAGTGTTTGCTGACTTGGCTGCCAACATGTCTGTGTGTCTGTGTGTGTGTGTGTGTGTGTGCATGGATATGTTTATGTTGGAGATGAAGCGGATGGTGTGTGTGGTTTGAATTCTGTGGTTTACCAGTCAGTCGGTTTACTATATTCTGTTCTGTTTTTGTGCCTTTTTATTTGATCAAATTATTGAATGTATATGGAGCTTACATATTTGTGTCTGCGGTCTGTTCAGTGTGTTTCATCATCAGGGAAATTTTTGACTCTGTAAGTGTGTGTGTGTATCAGCTCAACCGTCATCCAAACCACCTCAAGCATCCAATGGTTTTGGAGGAGAATGTTGTTGTGGTAATAATGAAACTCCTCTGAGATGACTTTCTCATACTTGAGACCTTTCTTTGGTAGATTCCACTGAGGAAAGTGTGCAGATTTTTTGTGTTTCTCATAGATTTGTCTCATGACGAATGGCTGCTGGATGCCAACTTTCCTTTTCAACATCTGTTGGCTGCCAATAACAGCT
Organism: Spinibarbus caldwelli; assembly: GCA_039654775.1. Lineage (NCBI taxonomy): Eukaryota > Metazoa > Chordata > Actinopteri > Cypriniformes > Cyprinidae > Spinibarbus > Spinibarbus caldwelli. Next base: position 29,611,428 of record CM077227.1, on the reverse strand, counting down.
TGCGTTGTTTTGCCTTGTCTGAGCTGAAGGAGCCATTTGACTTTACAGACTTATAGAAATCAAATGCTCTGATGTATAGACAATCGTTTTAATCGTCTGCTTTTATCAAGTACACAAACGCAAATGCTTGGCCAATGTATGCGTATGCTCGGTTGCGTTCTTGCATTATGGCTCTACCAAACCTCAATACTTAAACGGGAGAGTTATGTTCGAATGTCTGTGCCATTACACTGGATGTGACTTTCATAAAACTAGCTGTAAATATTGACCTTAGCTAGTAACTGATCTGAAACGAAAAAAAACAAAAAAACAAAAAACAAAATGGAGAAGCTGTTTTCAAGACAAAACTACCAGAATAAACCAATGCATTTCTGAACATAGAGTGATCTAAATAGTTGACCTGAAAGAGAAAGCTGGCTATAAAGGAACAGTTAATGTTAATGTTTGCATCAGTGTTGAAAATGAAACTTGTGTTGCAATATGAATTACAATCAGACCCATTTCCAAATGCAACAATACACACACTCGAGCTTCTGCAGCTAGAAGCATTTGTGTGTATGTACTTGTGTAGAGTATTTTTCATGTCTTGTTGTTATTAATGCTGGTTACCAGAGAAATTAATTGTAGAGTGTACGTTTGCATTTCCTGGGAAGAAAATACAGATGTGCTTGAAGAGTTTGCACATCCATCATTAGAGAAGAGGAATGCTGTCATTTCTGTCTCTGATCCATCCTTTCTTCCAAACATTCCCTTTTTCCTTTCCTCTCTCGCTGTCAGTTTGTTTGTCTGTTTCTCTTGCTGTGTTGGAAAACAGTCTATGATGCATCAGGGTTAGTCGTTTCAAAAGGTGGAGGTCATTTCCTGCCGAAGTTTCCTCTTTATCTTCCTTTTTCCTGAATTCCTCACAGATGATTCCAGAGCTGACCATTTGTCTTTCTTTGCTCTGATTTTTGCACAGAACGAAACACTGTAAACAATATCTTCATCTCAAGAGAGCAACTCATAAATTTACGGTTGTCACTTCAGATTCACATTAGTTTCAACTCTGAATTCATTAATTCTCACAAGCCTGGTAGTTAATCATTCAATAATTTCCTCACAGTTGATGAAAGGAATAGTTTACACAAAAATGAAGATTGTGTCTCTAATTAAAAATTAAATTATAAAAATTATTAAAAATTAAAAACTTATTAAATTGATCAAAATTGATAGCAAAAACCTTTATATTGCTACAAAAATATTTCAAATAATTGCTGTTCTTTCTTTCTGTTCATCAAAGAATCCTGAATAAAATGAATTCACAAAAATATTAAGCAGCACAGCTGTTTTCAACATTGATAATAATAAGAACTGTTTCATGAGCAGCAAATCAGTATATTAGAATGAATTCTGAAGGATCTTGTGACACTGAAGACTGGAGTAATGATGCTGAAAATTCAGCTTTGCATCACAGAAATAAATTACATTTAAAATGTATTCATTTAGAAAACAACTATTTGAAAATTATAATAATAATTTCATAATAATATTAATAATATTTCACGATATTACCATTTTTTACCATATTTTTGATCAAATAAATGTAGCCTTGGTGAGCATTTTTCAAAAATATAAAATAAAAAAAAGTCTCGGTGACCTCAGACTTTTGAGAAGTAGTGTATATAGTCAGAATTTTTGGATTGGTTTCTCCTTCTGTGTTCAACATGAGGGTGAGCAAATGATTTTTGAATGATCTGTCTCTTTAAGGCAACTTTTTCCTTTGACTCTGTCTTGAAGGACCTAACAAGATCAAATCGCAGAAATTGTACTTGACTAATCTGTGTCGTCTGTTGTTTAGTTTATTTGGCTGTGATATCAGTGATCAGTCTATTGAGCTCCAGGTAACAATTGACTTTCAGCCTTAGAGTTAATAGCCTTGTGTCTTGCTTGTACAGATCAATATTGGTATTAATTAATCAGCGCTATCGGCCACGCGATCTAGTTCTATTTGTTGTTACATCAGCGCAATATCAATAGGGAAAGTGTACTCCCTGATCGCCATGGCAACTTCATCGCTCAGGTCAAAGAAAGTTTATCTTATCTTGCTGCCGAGAGTGGCAAACTGCTTAGAAATCTAGTTTAGACTCTCAGATCATCGATTGGGCCCTTTCTGCTCTGTCTGTCTCCTTACACTCTCTGGCCTGCATTCTGATCAAGACAAGAATGGAAGGATGGATCATCAGTATTTAAAGTCTGATACTGCCCTCAGGAAGGAAAAATCACAAATGAGATCTCTTTTACATCTCAATTGTTTCTTCAAGACACCAATAAGGTTAAATAGCAGGGGGTTTTTTTTTCTGTTGAGATGTGCGTCCTCTAGAATTTCCTCTAGAAAAGATCTCAAACTGTTTTCAGATTAACAGAGATAACAAAGTTTATTGTTAAGAGTTTTCCCTCAAATCATTCCAATACCAAATTATCAGAAATATGCTTTCAGTGTTTCTATCTCTATCCTCTTCCTGTATATAACAATAGTCTCAATCTGTGTGTATTTATTTTTTAATTTAACTTTAGGGAATTTTTAAGGAATTTCTAAGGTATTTTTTGTCCTCCAAGTTACACATTTTTCCTTGAAGGGTCTTAAAACATAAAATAGGGGATTTTATAACTAAAATAAAGCTATGATTATCAGATAAAAATATATTTACAGTATATTACAAAATATTAAATCACAATTATTTTTTATATTGCATTGTATTTTATATTAATTTATTAGTATTACAATTTATATAGATAATAATTCATATAAAATATTTTTGTTAATGAATTTTAATTTTAATTTCTTAATAAATGACATTCTTATAATTGTTTTTAAAGTCAGACCATTTATTTGGCACAAAAACAAATAAAATAGAATGGCAGTGTTACCAGGATTAAATATACATGAAATAAAAACTAATAAACTTAAATAACTCAGTTGAAAACAAAATAATGAATAATAAAGTTTAGTAGTTAATGTAGTTAATTTAGTTAGTTAGTTACTCCCCAGTACTAGTGCTGCCCGTCTACCTTACAGCAACTTCTCTCTCTCAACTTGTTCTCCCAGAGGTCCCAGTTGTAGCCCAGTTTGCGGTTTGGTTCCAGCATGGTTATATACCTCATCAGGCTCAGAATAGCCCCCGGGGAGCCTAACACACAGACGCTTGCATTTTTTCCCCCTTCTCCTGCCTGGGGGACACAATCGCTTCATTTACCATTCTCTATTTGGCCCCTGCCAAAAGGAGAAACAGAGAGAGAAAGAGAGAGAGTGAAGGGGCCACATCATGAATTCACTCATTTCACTCACACGTCTCCTTCACCTTGGCTCCGAACATCACTGCCATGGAGATATGGCTCAATTAAGTGTGTTTCACGGGTTAGACCACCAATCTGCCCTCCAAAATTTTATCAGCGGAAATCTTAGCATGTAATGAATATGGATATTGACTTGTGTTAAGCGTGTTTGTGTGTGTGAGAGACACGAGATGAACACAAACACACACCCCAGCGCTTCTCAGAATGAATGAGACTTTAGCTAGTATCAGTTTCAGAAACAGATTTAGGAGTCCAGAGGACGGTTGCTGTTTTTTCAGAGCTCATGAGACAGAATTGAATTCTTGGTTGTTTTACTTGGTTGTTATATTGGTTGTTTTATTTAAATATAAACTTATATCTATAAAATATTTTTTTCCTTAATGCACTTCAGACATTTCTCATTACATTTTGTGAGGAAATTTTATGAGAAATGTTTGCATTCATATTGAGAGAGATTTTACTTTTAATTGCAGACTTGATATCTCGAGAAATCTGAGTACAGATTAAGATATTTGTAAAGATAAATTAAAGATTTACTCGTGTCTTTTTCTTAGGATGAAAACTTTGTCCTCCACTCGTGTCTTACAGAAACAACTGAGATGTAAAATGTACATTTTGTTTGTTTGTTTGTATTTCTTTTGTTTTATGTATTTTTTAATTTATTTTTCATTTACCTATTTATTTTCTTACTAATTTCATTTTTGTTTGTTTATTTATTTCCCAATTTCTGCCTTTATTGAATTTGAGATCTCATGTGAAACTCTTGAGGAAACACGTGAGATTAATTGAGTCTTTTTCCCAATAGAAAAATCTGAGTCTTTTATTTGCGTTCAGTTTAATTATCTTTTTGTCTAGGAGAAATAAGTGAGATTTTAAGGAGATCTAATTTTTGTGATTTTCTTTTTCTTTGCAATAGGAAACGTTGATTGCACACAAAATCACTTCATGAGCTCATGATGATGATGATGATATAATTTTTTTGCTCATGTTATGATCCTTAAAGGAAATATTTTTTCATACACTGACCTTAAGCTGATGACAGAAATACTGAAGTGTGAGTTTCTGGCAGGAATTAGTGCAGCTCGTGTATATCTGATGGAGGAGTTTGGGCATTTCGCTGGCATTTCTTGGGAAACATCATTAAGGAAAAGGTGCTGGGGAGGATTAAACATCAGGCCTTTCACTTCAATTTGTACATCAGCATTTCCTCAAGCCTGTAATATAAAGCGGACATCATGTTTCAGACTGGCTGGAAAATCACTGGAGACAAAGCTCTGGAAAATAAACAGATCAACAATTTATGTCAGATAAGTAAGAAATAAGAAGTAAACCTCCAGAACATATTAAGGCTCTAAGGGCAAAGCTGTGCATTGATTTGACAGGGCCGCATGTCTGAGGTTTGTCATGATATGGACTTTCTGTAAAACTCTGTTTTATCCTCTGATTCATACATATCTGTCCTTTTATGTTCATATGTGTCAAAAGTCTCAGAACACACAGAATGTGAGCCAGGATTTGACTTTAAAGGGAAAGTTTACAATGACAATTTTGGAATCATTTACTCACCCGCATGTTGTTATTAACCTGTATGACTATCATTCTTGTGTGAAATGAGAACCGTCCCTTTAAGATTTGGTTTTTAAATATGTGTAGCTATAAGGGACAGTATATATGATATAATTATGAATAATTGATTCACCTCAGTATTTTTTTTATTCTGTAATAATGAAATTTGTATTATTTTATTCTGAGTGAATCAATTCAGATTGAGATCATTGAATACTAGTTCAAAAATGGATTGAGTATTCCTTGGTTTTTTCTTATGCATATAAGTGTTTATTTGTGTGTATGTGTGTATGTCTGCTAGGATTTACAGAGGTGCACATTTGACCATCATCAACTTTCTTAAGCCACTGAAACAGGATAACGTATGGGTCAAATGATAAGAGAGTCAAAAAAATAAGAAAGTGCTGATTGATTGATGTCTGGCTCTGCGTTTGACAGCGAGTTTCGGATCAGTGTGTTTGATTCCCTCTCTCAGATTGAAGCTCGGCAAATGTGGAGGACAAAAAGGTCACAGATATTCGTCTCCTCCTCTCTCATCTCCCGCTGGTCTCGTGAAGCTATAGCACAGTGGTCAAGTGTGGCAGTTTCTGCTGTGAGGTGATTTACATTTTTTATTTTTTATAGTTTTGCCCACGTCTAGTATGTATGCTCTCAAATCCTAAAGTTGATCAATGAACTAAACAGATGTAAAAACGTAAAATGCACTTTCTTTCTTAGTCAGGTTTAGAAACAGCTTTTCTTTTTAATGAACAAGTCGAAATGACTTGCAAATCAGTGTTGAACTCAATTTAAATCGGTCTGATGGCTCACTCACTAATTGAAGTGGCTCACTGAATCTTTTTTTTTTCCTGAACCAATCACTACTTTTGTCATATTCAACTAAAAATGAACCAAGTTATTGTGTTTATGTGTACTTGAGGCTTGAGGTTGAGACAGAAAAAAGTATGCAAATGTAGAGGACCACGTCGTGCTAAAGGAGCTGTTTAAGGAACCAAAAGTGTGGAATCAGAACCAGAACTGCTTCTCTCCTTAGAAATCTTCAGAAAAAAATGGAAGATTAATCTGTCAATGAAGAGAAACTCAAGCTGAATTTATAATATATCATAACCAACATTCTTTGAGCATCAACCTGAACCATTGCACTTCAAATGGAGGACAGAAACACGGTCTGATCGCGATACGAGAGGGTTTGTGAGTGCACTAATGTGTGAATGTGTGTAATGCACCATCGATTGTTTGAAAGGACTGAAATCAAGGACGTGTCCTGCTCGGTTCATAGACGGTTTAATCATAATGATCTCCGTGTCTATTCATTTCTCATGCTTTCCTGAAGATTAGCTCCTGGTGGTGGTCAGAAATGTACATTTGAAATGACTTTCACCACATTATCTCCTAACAAAACGGCCCTTGTTAGATAACCGCTCCACTGAGAAGATTGCACACGTCTCTCTGTGTTTTAAAAGAGTTTTTTTTTTTCTTACCTAAACTTCTTTTTGTTTCTTTCTCTCTGACTTTCTTTAGTTATGGAAGTTTAAGAGATACAGAGAGATAGAAACATGGGAATTTTAGATCCCCCCTCCCCAGAGGTTTAAAGACTCCTTCATACTCCAGTTACCTATAATGATATGGCCTGACTGTAAGTTAAGTGGTCAAGGTTTGCCTGGTTATCATGACTAGTTAGCTGCTGTTGGTAGATGCCATAGCTGCATCATTTTGGGGGCAAAAAAAAAAAAATCTTTGATGGATATTCACGTGTAACCTTCCTGTGATAAACTGTTTTTCTGTAGTAATATTTAGTTATGCACTGCTTTTATTATTATTATCATTATTATACAATATTTAGTGATGCAACAAAAAGGGCATTTTTGGCTGATGGTCTAGAAAAATTTTCATTCAGAAATGAGTAAATTTGATAAATAATCCTGGCAAGTTGCACATTGAATTAAACATGATGTACAAAAACTGTAAAATGTACTCCCAGTCATTTTTGTTTTATTTATCACTTACATTTTTTACAGTGTATTGATAACCTGAATGTCCCATAAATAAATTAATTATTTTTTGATATCTTATTATTATATTATATTTTTTATTTTATTACAGTTAAATAAAAATATAACTTTCACAAATATAACTAAGAATTAAGAAAAAAACTTACATTTTATTTTATTATTATATTTATGTTTTCAATATGTAGTCCAACAAATATTGTGGAATTTCGGCTATTTTTATTGGCTTAAAAATATCAATTGATATGACCACTGATATATTGTACATCCCTAATAATATAATAAAATAAACAGGAAGGACCAAGTGACTGTCATTGAGATGAATGGGAAAGCTGATGGTCTGGTTTCTCCAGGTATTATAGACGTCCCAGATGTGGTCATAACAGACTTTAAAACCTGCAGTGAGTGTCTTCACTAACATCTATCCTGGGGGCTGTTTCATAAAACAAGTTTACTAAACAAGCCAGGCTTATTTCAGTTATTCTGACTTATTCTGAACCAAATCATCTGACAATAAGTCAGACTAACTGAAATAAACCTGGCTTATTTGGTAAACTTGTTTTATGAAACAGGCCCCTAGTCTGTGAGGTCAAAAACAGCAGACTGAGAAAAATAGTCCATATGCTTCTGCATTTGCATGCATTTGAATGGAAGTGTGACCAGGCCTTTAGCATGGAAGCGTGCTGATCCGGATCTAAGGTGTGAACGGGTCAGCGGCTGTATGTTCACAATGAATAGGCCTCAGCGTGTGATTGCATGTGTCTCTGGTGTTCAGGCGTGTGTGGGTCTGTGCGGTTCCTTCTGGACTCTTTGTTCAGCACCTATCGGCATATCAGCAGAGAGTCCTTCAGCCCAGGCGTCTAATGCACCATGTATGGCTTTGTAGAAGCAGCCAGGATTGTGGGCAGTGCTGGGCAGCAGGATAGCTACAGGCCTTCTCTGCAGTCAGTGGATTAGAGGTGGCCTGCTTTCTCTCTCTCTCTCTCTCACACACCCACACACACACACACACACCCACACCCACACACACTTACACCGGTGTGAAATCGGGCTCCGCTCTCCTCTCCTCAAATGCTAAAGCCTCTTCCCGACCATCTGTAAAATCCCCCAACTCTGTGTCTAAGTTGAGTTCAGAGTCCAATCTCTACTGCCAAAGCCTGAGAGAGAGAGAGAGAGAGAGAGATAGTTGAGTGACAGAGGATAGAAAGGAAACAGAAAGAGTGATTGAGGTTATGTTTGGAATGGTTTACTAGCCCTTGCTACACACAGTGTGTACTGTATACTGCCTAGTTTAGATATCAGAAGTAACTATAATTTGCTACCAAATGTGACGGTATCAGTGTTTGTACAGTATCAGCAGGTACTGACTTGATCTCTTTGTACTTAATTGAGAAATACTTGAGGGCTACATGATATTTGTATATTAAATTTATTAAATCTCATATAATATTTCACTTTGTTTGTTAATTAGTCTGTTCAATAACTTATTGGAATTTGATGTCAACCCTATTGCCCAATATTAAAAAAAAAAAAAAAATGAAATGTAAAAAAAAAAAAAAATTAAATAAAAAAAAAATAGTATGCAACTATAACAAATTTAGCCAGTAGTGTCACTTTTTTTTGTCTTGTGATTGCTGTTTAATTCTAAGTCAGCAAGGTAATTCTTTATTTAATTTAATTCATCATTGATTTAATTAATCTTTTGTGCTTGTAATCAAATTTTGTGTAGAAATGTCTTAACTTTTTAGCAGTCTGAGCAAATGAGATTAAAACAAGTTAAAAATTTTGCAGTTTATAGACCTTATGTAGCTCTGCCCCTTTTCAGCACTGTGCTCGTTGTCTTCTGTCTTTCGGTTTGAATCTCCACATCGTAAAGGTAAGGTCGTATGCAGGGGCGCCCCCAGTGAGGGTGTATATATAAAATCACACACTCCTGTTTACTGTACAAACACACAATTTTACTGTTTGCACTTCTAGTACAACCCTCTTTCCTTAGCTCAAGTATGCAAACCTCTTTAATTGCCACATGCACTGGAATATGTATTACACTGAATGTTAAATTTTCAAATGAAAATGGCAACATGATAATTTTATAAAGTATACGTTCATATGTGCTTCATATTCACTAGAGGAAACAGCTGTGGGTGAACGCAGCGAAAATTTAGGCTACTGTAGATTGGGAACCGATTGCTCCCCCATGATATTTTATAAACTGTATTTATGACAAAGAGCTGAGCAGATGCAGATATTATAACAATATCGATAAACACACCTTGTCCTCTGTTTCTCGCTTTGCGCAACCGCGGTCTGCAGATTGAAGAATGTGCTGAAAGACGGGGAGGAGCCGATCAAAGTCTGCCGCCGTTTTCATATGAAATTTAAAGGGGACTGAGGCGATCACGAATTCGTAGTTTGTGGAGCTAATCGCAGAATTTAGTGGGTCGTACGTGCTGATTTTTAAAATCTTTCAGTCTACTGACATTTATTATGTAATCCATTTCGAACGTTACAATGCACGTAATAACTTTTGTTAGCTCTACAATAAGTGTATCCAGCAGCTAATTACTCTTCAGCAGTGATGCTATAGAGCTACCTCAAAACAAGAAGTTCAAAGACAAAATTACAATCGACACATTGGATAAGGTCAACATAAGTGAATTGCATTTTGAGGCTTTATGGTAAATAGTTTTTCAAGCAATGTGCTCTGTTATGTACTGCAAACTTTGATAGATATAGCACTTTATCTTTTGTATAATAGTTTGTACTGTGTACTGCATAATGCAAAAATAGTTTTTCTTGAAATAGTGAGTTTATATCTCACAATTCCAACTTTTCTTTTCAGAATTGTTCATATCTCACAATGGATAAACTTACACTTCTTAGTTTATATATGGAGTTCATTTCTCACAATTCTGACTTTATATCTCACACTCAGTATAGTGTGGGGAAAAAAGACAGAATTTTGAGATTAAAAAGCTGCAGTTACATTTTTTTTTATATCCTTTGGTGGAAACAAGCTTCCATACTTTTCTCTTGAATGTCTTGTGTGACCCCCATAGGACTTCATTATTTTTGTGTATTATGAACTGTAACTAATAACTAAGCCAAAATAGTTTAACCGTACAATTTACAAAATGACTTTTTTTTTTTTTGTTTCTCCTTATGCGCATGCTCACTGATTTGTTTACGATGTTGTTCATAATGGTGTTGTATTTTCTAATCATCTAAAAATCTAGATCTGTGCTTGAAAGCACACTGAGACGAGTAGCTAAATGAGTACGACGTCTTTTCAGACTCTCGCATCCATTTCACGGCGCTTTGGCAGTCAGTCTTATTCTGTGGTTAAGCTGGGTGCATTTTTTCCATATTTTGACATTTGTAAGTCAATGGTAACACTCCTCAACATCAGCTCTCTGCAGCTGTGTCGAGAAGTGGAATAAAAGAGTCTATCATAATCAGGACACAAATTATGTCCTCTGTTTTTTTTGTGTTTTTTTTTGTTCTGTGGCTTTGGAGTTGAGATGCATGTCTAATCTCTGGTGATTGTGTGGCATTTCGGAGGGGGCTGGGGGGAGGAGGGGGTCGACAGGGAACATTGGCCTTCGTCTCAGCCAGCACATCAGCTTTCCATCCTCGATGTGAATCACGCTGTCGCCGGACTCATCAGAGATGGAACGTTGATTGCTTTTTGACGACCCTCCAGCATGGACTCAATCCTGCATACATCATCCAATTTGAACACACCCAATGTTTGGTGTGTGTGTTACTTCGCCTTTCTCTCCTTAAAGACACTGATTCTGAGTGCTCTGACAGTCTGTATGTGTGTGTGTTTTAGGCGGTGAGGTTGATATTACTGTGTTGGTTTTTTGTTTCTCAGTAAATTGTAAGAAATTTTAATGCCACATTTGTCCTTTTTGTAAGTGAAAGCAGAATGTGTTTTGTCACATCTATCATCTGTCAAACAGCTGAGGAAAAATATATCTGTTTTGAATTTAGTGGCACACAGAGTGGTGATTTTCATGAAAAGCATTTTTAAATCTCATATGAAACAGGTTATGTAATGCTTAGTGCTCTCTCACTGAAAGTGTTGACTCATTGGTGGTTTATTAGACTGATGTCACATTTCCAATGCGTTTACTTGAAAAAATTATATTTTATTACATTTCATTTACGTCATTCAAGTCAAAAGTATGAAAGCTTGTTTCCGTCACAAGTGAAAAAATAAATACATGAATAAGATCTCACAGTTCAGATTTTTTATTTCTAAAATCTGCAAGATATAAACTTCATGGAAAAAAAAAAATCATAATTGACCCCAAAAAAGATGAAAATAATCCAGAATTTCAAGATATAGCCTAAACTCAGAATTGTAGAATGTAAACTCAAATTGCAAAGAAAAAAGACAGAATTCTGAGTTTATATCTCGAAATTGTGCTTTTTTTTCCCCCCTCATAATTGCAAGAAACAATTATTTTCCTTTTTTTCTTTTTCCTTTTTTTAATCCTGTGGCAGAAACTAGCTTCCATACAAAAGGGATGTTTGGTAGATATTGTTGATTGTTTGCATTTATTAATTGCTAAAGTTTTATTGGTTTAATAACATTCTGATAGCTTTAGACCAATTTAAAGGCAACATGTATGTTTAGTATTGCATACTACTATGCTCTGAATACTAAGCTCACTGTGAAGATCTCAGATACCCAGAAGATCTGCTATATTTTCAGAAATGTACAGTACACAGAACACACTTTATGAGGTATGAATGTACCCCACAGTGCAGTGTGCTAATCTTGACTTTCCATTTCCAGTGTGATGAATAAACCAGAAGTATCAGCTGCAATTTTAACATTTTATCAGTTTCTTAAATCATTATTTGATCGGACTGCCAAAAGACATTAAAACTGAATTAGAAATCCAAACCCATATTTTACTCACTGAATTAGACATAAAACCTAATGAGGTCATGTGACTATTAATGTTTCATACCACTGTTTGAATCGTTTATCACTGCATGTGGAAAACATAGAAAGTGGTAAACTAGTTTCCATTCTGAACATAGTCTAAGTTTGTCACTTACTGCTGAAAGCATGTATCACGTCTGATTCGGAAGGTATTTAAAGAGAGTTCAATTAGGAGAAGAGCAGAATTAGGTTAATACCACAGGGCTTAACAACAAACATCTGTTTTATTTTAAGCGTTGACCAACGGAATATTGAGCTTTGAATGAGTTCGAGAGCTTAATTTGAGTTTCCTCCTACACGTGTCCCCCAGGTATGCAAATGAGCTCTTTATAATTGGTGGGCGTAACAAAGGGGAGGAGAGTCGCTTAATTAGGCAGCACAAATGAGTGCATGATATCCAGCCTGCTTTAATAAAATTACTGCAGGCAGACAACGTCACGCCTCGCTCATGCAAAGAACACGAGCAGGACAGTTTGTACTTTTTGTAATTCTGCGCAAAAATTGTATTCTTTTTGGACATTTGTGCATTTTATTCATTTTTATTCATTTAGCTCATGCTTTTATCCAAAGTCACTTATAGATGAGAAATGCTACAACATTGGTGATTTATCCTAAGGAGACAGAAGTGCTGCAAATACAAGCTTTGCTCTGAAAAGCTAAAACGTAGGTCAATGTGTGTGTTTTTTTTTAATATAAAAAAGGCAAAATTTTATATTATATTATATTACATTAAACATAATATATACATTTATTATTATTATTATTATTATTATTATTATTATTAATATTAATTTATATTCAACTTAAAATGTCATTGCATTAGATAAAATATCAAACCAAGTGGAATTTATTTTATAGAAAGACAAAGCATTTCACCAAAAGAACAATCAATATTCAATATGACAATAAAAGACTTCTTTATTTTTTTTTCTTTTTTTCTTTTTTTGGTTGTCAGACATGAATATACTCCAGTAATCTTTGTTTTATTTACAACTTTGAAAATACTTTTTTTGCAGTGTGGAATATTAAAGTGTGGCTGCACAATTCCGAATCCCAGCGGATGTTGTAGGTCGTCCTGGTATTGTTCATCTCCCGTATCATGAATACTAAGTATCCTTAGACATTTGACATACTGCTTTTTGCATAATTTGTAGCAGGTACACGGATTCTGATGCAGGGCTTGACACCAGTTGCTTAAAAGTCATTGCAAAAATGGCTTAGAAAAGTGAAGTTTGTTCAAAGTTTGTTTTGTGCAGATGCCCCTTGGTTTGATGTTTTGTTATCTAAGGCAATGAGATTCACTCATTTTTAAGCGTGGCTTAAGAGTCCAAAGAGTTTGCTGATCTGCACATCTCAGGTCTGTTACTAAAAGCTTTTGCAGGAGCACAGGTGCTGTTCTCTGAGCCACAGCCCTGTTTCTGTTGCTCCACGTGTTAGAAACGAGAAAAAAATAACAGTGCAATATCGGCTTCAACAGGAATCATACTGCTGTTTCTCCTCTTAATCTCGACACTGATCTTAATTCCAATAAAACGTTTCCTTTTTTTCCGGACCAGGAGGCACTCCAGTCGTGTTTCTGTGGTCATACTTTATTGAATATCATTTTAGATAAGAATATAATCCTTTCAGCCAGATGATGTATATTGACCAGCTTTTTTTTATCAATAATAGTGTACAAGGCTAGAAATCTTTAAAGTGGAGTGTGAGTTTGTATCGGTGTGTACTTGTGTGTCATTTCGTACTCTTGACTTCTGATCTATTGCAGTAAACCCACATGATCTGGTAAGGAGGGTCTTATATTAACCTGAAGGGGTTTATTTGATGATAATGACCTGCTGACTGCACATTTGTCCTGCTTATTATGTGGCTATTTAACAAATAAGTCAATGATTTCCTCTGATTATGTGAGAAGAAAGACATGATATAAGAAACATGTCAATTATACAGTTTAACAGTCATTACAAAAATATCTGACCACAAGATGCCACAATTGACAAATGGTTTTGATTATATTAGGCATAATCACATCTTCTGCTGTTGATCACTAGTTTAAATGGTTAATCGGGATGCCTGCATGGCAGTGGATTGTTATATATGCCTTTATGGTCTTTTTTTCTTCATATACAATACTTATTTTTATATTCATTGTTAAAGTATTGTTTATTGTGCTGAAAAATAAAAATGATAAATTTTTTTTATTAAAAAAAATAGTTATGTTTGAAGTGAGAGTTCCTGTCTGTCTATAATAAATATGGTTTTTACCATATAATTTTTTTAAATAAAATATTATCAATATTTTATTTTCATAATAATAATAATTATATATATATATATATATATATATATATATATATATATATATATATATATACACATATACACTGTATATCTGTATATATACATAGTCACACTTTTTGCTTGACTGTTTCAGTTAATTTATTACTGGAAACATCTGGCTAATTTTTCACTGTCGGCAGCATCTTTTGGAGTTTAGTTTCTATTTCTGAGTTTTTAAACCTTTATTTTCATTGTAGCGGATCAGAGCAGCTCAGTGCTCTCTTTTACAAAGTACTGTCCTGTTATAAGAGTATGGGGAAGATAGAAAACTTGATCGACTGTTGGTTGAGTGAAAATCATCAGGTTTGTTGTCCTGAGGGATGGCAACATGTCTAAAGTATTACTGTTAATGTGACTGCACAAAGTTGAGCGTGTTCTTGTTGGATGTGACCACAGGACCTTGTCTTATTGTCCAGTGCTTTTGCTGACTTGTAGGAAAGAAGAAAACCCTATCTCAATTGTTTCTCATGGACTGAAATGAGATGGAGAGCAGTTGGAGTGAATGTTGATTGTGATGGTGTTGATCAGTTCTTGTAGTTGGCGTGAGATAGATCCAGATTGGAGAAGTTCTTGGTGGCAGATGTCCACATGAGAGCCCACACTGAGGTGAAATCTCACCCCAAAACTTCACCCAGGAGGAGGTCAGAATGTGTGTTTTCCTCCAATTTACATCAAAATCTGTTCACCAAACGCTCTGTAGTTTTCACATAACCCCGCTTACACCTGCTCATATCCTCTTACTGTATCTCTCCTGCTCTGTTTTCCTTTTTTATGCCACTATTTGATCCGTTAGACCTGCCTGGCATTAAGCGATGCAACCTGAAATTCCCACTATTGGCTCCTAGGTAGTGCATCTTTGTGGATTTTGAGCACAGAGAGCTTTTTCTAATGCCGTTATCCTGTGTTTCGGAGCGCTGCCGTTCTCTACCCTCAGACGACTGAGGCTTGTAGACCCGCCGTGTTATCAGCACCAGATGAGCATTGACTTCAGCCTTTTAATGTACGGTAGAAAGAGAGCGAGAAACTAATGAGAGCCATAAAGCACCTACTGGATAAATAATTAGGCTGCTTCACAAAAATCCTGCCTTAAAGAAAAAAAAAAAAACTTTCTTTTTCTTCTGAAGTCAACAGTGTCAGTGATTTCTGAGGTGTTTTTTCTTCTTTCATTTCTACTATGGAGGATATTCTTCAGTGTATTTTCGTCTAAAGACTCTGAAGGTTGACTGCATTGAATAATGAATGTGTATCACTAACAAAAGCACATTTAATCTGAATATCTCCAGCTAATCCTTCAGAAAGATGGTTATTAAACATTTAGATTAAAGATGTTTGGAACACGTCTGTATATTCTGTTGCAATTGTTTGGATGATAAATATTGTATCTTCATTTCTTCACATGATCATGTGACGTGAGTTTTTATTGAATTTTCACTAATTATTAATAAAGTTTTTAGCTGTACCTTGATGTACAATTCATCAGATATGTATTTTAAAAAATATTTTTAAACATTTTTTAAAGCATGGTTTTTAAAAGATTTTTTTTAATTAAAAGAAAATAGAGATGCACTAAGATAGTTAAAGCAGAGAGACCTTATGTTTTGAGTTCACTGTTTTATGTACTTTAAAAAACAAAATAAAAAAAAAATTAAAAAAGCCTCTGTTAGTGAGGAAGATATGGGGCTTTAAAAAAATTGGTCGACATTAATGATAACAGTAAAGTTTAAGGCAGTTCTAATGCTCCATTTCATTTAGACAGAAAAGACCAATCAGTATGCAGATATTTCAGTGATGTCATTAATTTTGGGTGGAGTTCTTGAATTCTAAAAATGTTTATCTTAAATATCCAGAAAGAATAGTTTCTCAGAAAGAAATTATCTGCAAAACAATGTTTGGAGTCTGTGCATTAAGCAGTTCAAGCTGAATTAATTGGGGGGGAAAAAAAATATAATAATAAGGACTTTCAGTGCAGTCCTGCTTTGCAAGCACTCTAATGAGCTTACTGTATACAGTGCTCAGAAATGCACACACACAAATACAAGAAAGGATAAATGAGATTGTTTATCAGATCATTTTGATCAAAAGACTTCTAACTGTTAACATGTGATCTGTACAAGCTTAATATGCATCGTGTTCAGAGTGTTCTTTTTTTTTTTTTTACGTGTGCCGGGTCCCTCAGGATGGGCTGCTATTGTTGTCACGCTCTACGGAGCGTTCGCATTCCCATTGTTCTAATACTCTTCCGACGTCTTCAGAAGCAGGGGATAGAAGGGAGAGAGAGTGACATTATCCTCGCCGTCTTTGATGGCGACTCATGTTTCGGCACTAGCTAATCTGCCACTCTAATCTCCCCGGCAGATAGAAATAAACAAGCAGGTCTATGAATGAGGCACCGCGCATGGGTGAACCGCAGGAGGATTATGGTAATTTTTAAGGGATAAGTAGAAGCATTTGAAACATGGCTGTTCTAATAGGTAACTTGCTTTTAGTAGGTGATAATTTTCTTTCGTGAAAAACCTCTTTTTGCAGATTGTCAAATGCTTTTCGATATCCTTTGGCCTCCACGATGCCAGTTGGCCAGTCGAAGGACAGAAAAACACGTTGAAAATTTGGAAAGTGGGAAATCAATTACAAGTTGCAGCTCAAATGAAAGGCAAGGCACCGTTCTACTTAAAAGTCAGGCTGGCTCGCCTTTAACCGGGTCCATTACAAAGGGAAAAGGAAATCACACCGCATACCTGATCCACCAAAAAAGCCCTTTTGAAACGGGTTGCTGGGTGGCATCCAGCCTGGCAAACGCGGCGGGCATCGATGGCGCAGCCCCTGGGCGCGAGGATGCTTGGCCCGAACACGACGGTCCTGGGCACGTATCAATGGGCACTGGCCCATCCGCTGGGAGCTCCTAAGCCATGCTGTCTGAAGGAGAACCGATGGGCTTGGCAGCACATGTGGGCATGCGGCGCCTGCCTGCGTGGGCACCCGATGTTATCGCCTTGAGCCACCGAACACGCTGCCCACCTCTCTGAGCCCAGCCCAGCTGACCTCCCTGACTGCGCCTCACACAAAACGCCTCCCTCAGAACTTTGCAAACAAGCTCTGCTTTCGTGCATTTATTTCAGTGTACTTTTTCCTTTTGGTGCATGAATAAACACAAAATGCAAAACAGTCCAAGCGGCCTTTAGATGCAAAACTGAGCATGTCATGTGTCATGCTAGCTACGCGCTTTCCTCGCATTGGATTTGCTTCGAAGCGACCGCGAATGTTGACTTTCAATGAAAATACATAACCTTTGCTGAGAAGCCAACTGGTTTTTTTTTTTTTTTTTGAAGCGCACAAAAACCTGGATGGAGAGCGAGCCGATGAAAGCGTCAGGCGGTGGGCGGGTGAAAGCGCGGCCCCGCGTTCACTTTAAAAGAAACTCTGGGCGGAGGTGAGGGGCGCGCTCTCTCCGCTCAACTGTCTCTGGAAGACTGCTGCCAGGACATATCTTTTGTCTTCCATTATCTTTATTTTCTTATTATTTAAAATGGCCGGATTTTTCCCTTTCCTTTGCTCCAGCGGTCTTTTTTGATATCCATTTAGATTGGAGCTTCATTAAAAAAGCTCAGACAATAGAGTGACTTCTAATTAAGAGCAGCAGCATCTGGCCTCTGGCACTGTATCCCAGTGTTCCATCTCTTTTGCTGGGGAGAATTCATTTGTTTCTTAATTAAGAAAAACACCAATAGCGTGAAAAATCTGCTTATGTTACCTGAATCCTAATTAGTTAAATTGTGAGTGGAAAAACACATTCCAGTAGCCCTAGAAATGAACTCGGCGCTGATAAAAATGAACTAGCCTCGCATAAATCGAAGCCGGATGGAAAGTGTGCCGTCATTACGGCTAAGACAATATGCAAACTATCTTCAAAGAAATCAAATTGCCGGAATGTTTTCATTTGCATGCATTAACCATTAACATAATGAGGGGAAGTGACACCGGACCGGGATCGTGCGTCTGCTCGGATTGATAACTCCTACGTCGGCAAATAGTCTTTTCCGAGCAGGCAGATCGGCTCTGAACCATGAGCGTGCGCGTGCAAACGAATAAACCCGCGTGCCTCTGTCTCTGTGAGGAAAGCGAGGGTCTGCGGACATGTCGCGCGGGGCACTTATCAATCCCGTGGCGGGCAGGCGGCCAAAGCTGACGCCGCGTGTGCAGAATGCCACAGTTTTCAAATCCAAAACCGGTTTTCCTGCTTGCTGCATGCTATTGCGGGCGATCAGCCTCTCAGGTCAAATGATTCAATTAAGTGTCTGTTTATGGCTGATACCAAAACTGGGTGTCGTCTTCACTTATCACCTTTTTTGCAGATCAGTGTTCTCCCAGAATGCCACAGGAGAGATTGCTGGGGCTGTAATTAAAATGGCACGGAGACAAATTTGACGTAGGGGCTAACAAGCAGGAGACAGAGCTGACGGGGGGGGGGAAGAAAGGAAGGAGGAAGCTTTTAGAAATGCTGTTAGCCAATTAGGAAAAAGAACAGGTTTGGAAGAGCCGGTTGAACCGTGGACCCGACAGGCTTACTGGCTCTTTACGATGTCGACATGTGATCGGTCATATAGTTGAACTAGTTTAATACCTATTAAAGAAGGTCAGAGACCTAACTGGGAGTCTAGCTTAATGCCCGGTCTTGGGCGGTTGATGTATGTGGCCCCGTTCGGATGTGGCCGAGTCCCCTGCTGTGCCACATTTGATGCTCGATTGGCAGGAAACAGACGCACGTGTTCCCCGCGTCTCGTGGCAGCCGTACCTTTCACCATGTGACTTATGAAAAAAGAATTCAAATGCACCAATAAGCGGCAGAAATGCGAGATGAAAAAGAGACAGAATAACAAGAAAGAGCTGTTACAAAATGCGACTTTGGATTTTCGGCCCGAAATCTTCCGCGGGCTTTTGACAATTTGCATTGTTATCGCCGATAAGGCTGATGTTTTTCCTTGGCTGTACATTTTGGTGTGAAATATTTCAAGTGTAAACCGAGCGAGCGTTCCCTTAATGAGCAGGGGATCCGGTCTCTTGCCGGGATGGAGTCTTAAGTAGCGGCTTGCTGCTTTGGATGTCTGATATCTGAATATTTAAAAGAGTTTCAAGCTCATCTGCAAATGTGATTTGCACATATCACACTTCTGCAGTCGTCAGGCTGCCACATCGGCGGGCTTCTGAGCAAAGACGAGAACACAGGGAAAGAGAGAGAGAGAGAGAGGGAGAGAGTCGAGGGGGAGATGTTGCACATATGGGTTGCTATTGATGTATTCCAGTCCTGACCTAATTTAACTCCCTGCCAGCGAGCTCATATGCATACTGTACATTTGCTAAATTAGCAAGTGCAATCCTTGCCTTTCTTCCGGAGACAGGTGTAAACAGCATTGTTGTCATAATGCGGCCGCAGTAAATATGATAATTGTGTCGCGATGCAACGGAGCACAAAATAATTTGGCCATCATTTTGATGCCCAGGGGCCCAGGGGATCGCCCTCTGGAAGGAAGACGGCCCATTGACATGCGGCACACGCGGCGATATAATTATGGCTGCCCATCTTTGTTCCTCGCTGGCGTCTTCTCACTGCACTAGTAATTTGCTTGTAATATGGAAGCATTTAGTAAAAAAGGAGGCTATGATATTTAGGTTGGAGGATTCTCAGCATGCCGGAGATTGACGGCATTATAATGCAATGGGTCTGTGTCACAAAGCTCAAAGCTGTTATATAAGAACACTGTTACATGCAAATGTAGACACCAAAAATCATTTTTAAATAACTATTTATTAGTTACTTAAATAATAAACTATTATTAATAATAATAATATTATTATTATTATTATTATTATTATTATTGAATATTAATAAATAAATTTATTTTGTATTTTATTATTATTAGGTTTGCTTTATTTTACATATCATTTAATTACATATTTTAATAGACAAAATTATAAATTGCATATACAATCAAAGTATATTGTTTCTTATTTCTATTATTCTAGGAAATATACATTTCATGTAATATTTGTAATAAATATAATTATCATATACAACATTGTTGTTATTATTATTATTAACAACAACAACAACAACAACAATAATAATAATAATAATAATAATAATAATAATAATAATATTATTATTATTATTATTATTAATAATAATAATAATAATAATAATAATAATAATAATAATAAATAATAATAATTATTATTATTATTATTATTATTATTATTATTATTATTATTATTATTATTTACTTTGTTATTTAATTGCTTAATATATTTTTTCTTTATAGTATATTACAAAATTTATAATGAAGAACATATATGAATGCAATGTTCCTAATAAAACAACAGCGATAATAATATAGTAATGACAATAATGACTATTATTATTTACATATTATACATAATTACTATATTATATTATATTAATATAATAATAATAATAATAATAATAATAATAATAATAATAATAATAATTGTTGTACTTGTTCTGGATTATAAATGTAAAAAATGTAAAAGATTATAATTTATACTATAGAATGCAGTAAAATGGAATACAATAGAATGGAATATATAGTAGAAGATGTTAGTACAGTCTGGTGAAATGAGACTGTTTCTAATGTGCTGTAGTTAGAGTGATATGTAAACATGGCTCATATAGTGTGCAGTGCTGTAAAGCTACACTAAGACTTTAATTGCAATCATTCATCAGGCACATCTTTTGCTGTCTTATGAATCTATTGAGTAGACTGCAGTACAGACCTTCTGCTAGTGTGTGTGCCCTGTCAGGAGGGGTGTTTCTCATGAAGTCTTTTGACAGAGGTCTCTCTCCCAGCTTTAGTTAAAGGTCAATGCGCTGTCTTCTGTGTGTTACTGTGGGAGTGTCTCTTTCTCCCTCTGGAGGTGATGTTTCTCTCCCTTCACGTTCACTTCTGCTGCCAACTGTAACGAAGTGAATAATAAATACACATAGAGACTGCATGCTGTTCCAAATGGGCTTGTAGTTTAAAGGTGTCCTATTATGCTTTTTCAGTTTTTGAATTTTAGTCAGTGTGTAGTATGTATGTTTGGGCATAAAAAAATATCTACAAAGTTACAAATCTCAAAGTCCACTCCAAAGGGAGATATTTCGTTTTTAAAAAATCTATTTTCAAGAACTATAATGAACGGCTCGTTTGGACTACAAAGTTGTTTTCCTGTATTTGTGACATCACAAATTGGCCCATTAGAACATTGATTAAAATAAATCCCGCCTCTGGAGATTCTAATGCACGTTTCAAAATCGCAACCCGGTGCGGGTGTTTTTATATCACTGTATTTCTGAAGGAAACCGACTGTCTTCAGAAAATTTTGGATGTCATTTTCATTTAATCTTGCATGTAATGTCTGATAAAGCAGCGTTTGTGAGCAGAGCTCTGCTTTGTGTACAGCGTTACCGGGGAAACCTCGCTCTCTCCCGCTCCAACAGCGCCTCCCACTGGCAGAGCATTAATTTGCTTTTAGTCAATCTGCCTAGCTGTTCGCCAATCACAGCGCACTGGGACAGCTAACCAATCACAACACATTTTGTTTTTCGGAAGGCGGGCCTTCATCAAACCCGGAACTAATTGAGCTGTTTGTGTCAGGCTGGGGAGAAAGGTATTGTAATAATGTAAATTATGTGAAAAATAATGCGTTTTTTTGAACCACCAAGCATGAGAGCATGTTCTAGTACACCACCAAAACAAAATCAAGACTTTGTAAAAGAGCATAATAGGACCCCTTTAACTAAGTAGGGTTCTGGACATGGGGATTCATAATTAATGATCTATTTCATCTGACAGTGTATTTCATTTCCCCAAAATATTATTAGCCAGTAATACTATAGCCTGACCATTATGATTTAATCCAGTCTAGATTGCTGCCCTATATTATTGTCCACTAAAAATTCTGTTTCACTGAATATTGCACACTGACGTGTATACATAATGTGTGTAGTGTAACATGCAGGTCAGATGTATTTTTATATTATTTTAGCATTATATTTCTACAGTATATATCAGAGTTCTGCCCTCTGTGAAAAATCGTATTCTGCTAAGTCATTTAGAAGAGTGAAGTAATTACACACGGTTAAACAATGAGCTTTTCTAAAACCTAGTATACAGCCAACATAGACTGCATTTTAAGGCATTATACACAAAATATAAGCAAAGAAAGAAATATTTTCTTCCTATTTTTGTCTTGTTTTAGATATATGTGTTTAAATATTTTTTTCTTGTTCAAATTGTTCAGAAAGTAAGTAAATGTATCTTGATTTAATTTTTTTTAAGAGCGTTTAGAGTATTCTAAATCGGTCACTTATGAGGTTCCATGACGGTCATGGTGCTGCCGTAGAAGCCAGCAGCCTATGTAAGCAGTAGAAAGCCAGGCAGCTCACTAGGTTTTGGAACAGAGCTGATGCGTTCCTAACTCTCTGACGACATTAAATGAGTAACATTGTAATGCAGGACGACACGTCTTCCAGCGAGTCTCACCGTCAGGATCATTAGAAGTGACACTGGTGCTGCTCTATAAAAGCTGAGTGTAAATACCCTCTGGAGACGCTGTGGAGACAGTAGGTGAGGCCTCCAAGGGCCCCTGGCTCCGCTGTTTGAGAAACATTAGGCTGTGACACTGCAGGAGCGTCTCCAAGTGCTCTGATACATGATGAAATCAATGCGAAACCTGAGACCACATCTTCGGTGAGCAGCTTGCGAAAGTGTCTACCTATAGGAAAGAAACATCACAGACGAAATGTCTTTAATATCACAGTTGCTTCTCCAAGAAAATTAAATGGAGACATTCACTGCTTCTCAGGATTTTCCTGAGAGAAAGAACCCCCAGTAATCTCATAAGTTTCCTTGAGAGTTTCAGAATTGATCTCAACAGTGTCTCCAACTGAACTTGAACATTTCTCAGATGATCTGAGCTGTATTATCTACAATTATTTTATACCTCTAAATGCTTTCTATTCAACAACAGTTACCTCATTTGTGCCTATTTTTAATTTTCCTCAGGAATTTTAAAGCTGAAGTGTGTAATTCCAGGGTGAATAGAGTCCATTGGTCTGTAAAAAAGGTAGTCCCGCCCCAAATCCATGCCATTGGACTGTTCAGATCCTCAAACAAACAGCAATGTTTTGACTTAAAGTTCATGGGATAGTTCTCCCAACAATAATTTTAAAAAAGCATTAATTTACTTCATTACATTTACATTTATGCATTTAGCAGACGCTTTTATCCAGAGCGACTTACATGGCATTCAAGTTACAGTTTTTACATTTTTATCAGCTCTTGCTTTCCCTGGGAATCAAACCCATGATCTTGGCGTTGCTAGCGCCATGCTCTACTATTTGAGCTACAGGAAACTTCACTTGACTTTCTTTCTTCTGGGGAACACAAGAAGATATTTTGAAGAATGTTAGAGTCCTAAAAGTGAGTAAATGATGACAGAATTTTTATTTTGGGGTGAACTATCCCTAAAGTCGTATAGTTAATACTGAAAAATTCATACACTCCTTAAGTGCAACCTCTGGGCAATATAATTTCTTTCTAGGTTAGAAACGGAGCAGCCCAGATGAATTCACTGAGATTCCTCCGGTGTGTTATCATAGAAATAGAAAATGTATTTCACACTTGACCCACACGTTAAACAGTTAGACCATCAGTGATATCAAATAATGATCCAGGAGGACTCCATAGATATGGCCGCCCAATAGAGGCCATGTTCCCCAGTGCATAGCATCTTCAGGAGGCAAAAGGGCCTTTCCGCCTCGGCTTCTGACGGAATTTTAATCTCTCTCCGTAAGCTTCACACGACCACATCAAGACTTAAGAGCTGGGAAGAAAAAAAACCCCGCCCTCTGTCTGTTTTAAAGGACAGCACTTTGAATGTCATTTGACAATTTCCTTTTAATTAGAACTAATTTACAGAAAGATGCCCACCAGCTAATCTTTACAGGATAATTAGCTTCTATTTTCTTTACTTTTAATTAAAAAGTGGAAAAGATTTAGCTGATCCATAAATAATTGTTCTTTTGAAATGTTCATCAGACTTCACACTTCTCTTTGGCATGAGTAATATTTAGATCTTATCGTGGATTCTGTCTCCTTAGAGTTAGAGCAGCGAATTTTTTTTATTATTATTATTTTTATCTGGGGTATTAAGAAGTGGAACTATCAATAATAGAAATAGGAACCAGAGGCAAATTAGAATTGAATTAATGAGGAATTTATTGCTTAAAAAAAACTGCCGCCTCTTTCTTGCTGGAGTGAATTTGGAATCGCGGGTATATCCGTTTCAGAAATTGTTCCTTGATGGAGAAACATTGTTTTATCTCCAAGTATTTAAGACTCCAATCACTTTCCTCTGAAAGCGCCTCATTTATTTCCTTGATATAAAATGGTCTTAATTTAAAACTAAAGTGCTGAGAGCTCTAGAGCGTTCATTCTCATTTACCTCTGAAGACACCAACTTTTGGATGGTAACAAAAATAATGTCCTAACCAGGCACGACACAACAACTCATATTTTCACAATGAAAGAGAAAATGCTGGACCTGACAGCCAGTCAGAACATATTTAATACTTAATTTTACAATTATATGGACCAGAATTTTGAACTGCAAAACTTTTAAAAATCTGATTTTAAATTCATATAGCAAAAAGATATTTGAATGATTAAGTATACAGTATTTAAAGTGCTATTTACAACTCATTTTTCTGGGGTATTTTCTTCACAATCTGGTATATAACCTAATGTATTCCATAATGTGGAATATTTTTAAGACATTAAGGAAAAATGGGAGAGGACTTGATTTTATACTTTGGAAATTGAAACTGGTTGGAGAGGAGAGAATGAAAAGTCAGAGGAAAATTGTTTCATATGTGAAAGATGTTTTTAGGTTTCGACTAAAGATTATGAAGACAAACATTTCTTGTACTTAGTATATCGTGCACTGATTAATTGTTTGCAGTAAGTAAAATGTGTCAATTTTAAACATTTTGAAAGTGCTGTTATTAGTTCTTTATAATGCATTTTACCTTAAAATCAGAAGCCCAAAAGTTCAACATTCTGTTCACCCTTATTGGTGCGAGGCTGAAGTGATTTTGCATGATTAAAGTGTAGTGTGACCTCACCTCAGGCTCTGAAATCCAGTGTGGAAGGCCGTTGACTTGTAAATGTCTCTCTCTGGAACTCACCGGAGTTGATGTGGAGTAACGGAGAGAGTGTTTCTGAATGACGGCCCAGTCCAAATTGGGACAGAGCACAGGAGCTAATGAGAACTCACACCTGAGCTTCAGAGAGCAGGGTCTCTGTGATTGGTGTTGAACATTTGGAGGACGACCCTCAGCCTTTAATAGGCGTGTGGCACTGCCAGTTGGGTGCAAAGAGAGAGAAAAGTAGAGGCTCTGAGATTCTGGCATCTGTTGAAGCCCATCAGCTCGCTCAGAAACGCCTCCAGCATTTTAATGGCCTTGTCAAATGCCAGTCCTGTTTTTATGCCACTCCAATTCCAGTCTACTAGATGCTGAACACAGGATGTCTCACTTTCATATGCACACAATCCAGTAACTCTGCAAACTCAACAGCTCAGAGAGGCTTTGCTGTTTGTTACCATGTACATGTGTGATTTTTCACAGTGATTATGAAACACTCTGATTTGATCTTTATGGACTTTAGCTGCTATAGTAATTGAATCTTTTAATCATGGATCTGTGAGTTTAAACACATTAAACATGCAACCCAGAAAACATGACCTAATTAAGAGATAACCAGATGTTTTGGCCTCATTAACCATGAATATATTCAGATGTTTAGCCTTGAAAAACACTATATAGTGATTTTATAAATAAAAACATTTTAAACTCAAGGAAAAGGTTCCCATAGGCATGTAAATTCTGAAAAACTGAGACTTTCAGGCCTGGATTTTTAATATTGTATTAATTTCCGTAATGATTTTATAAATTAAAACTTAAAAATGTTAAACATTCAGAAAAAAAGTGACTTTTTTTAAAATATGAATATTATGTTCTTTATATCATAAAAACAATTATTCTCAGCAGTTATATTAGCTTTCTGAATGCAATTTTCATAAATAAAAAAAAATATATCTGTTTAATTTTGAGCTTTTGTGGTCAAAAGCTTTGTTAACCCTGATTCTTTAAGTTTAATTTTAAATATAAATACACCCAGATTAATTTTTCCATATTGCTCAGAGGTTGTTTTAATGCTTTTAAAGTTGTATTTCATTCCAGTGTAAACTTTGTCTCATATGTTTCTCCTTACATTTTCGAAGAGAAATACTCAATACATTGTTGAGATCTCTTCTCAATCTCTAAAGATGCCAGATCACTTTTTCACAGGAGAAATATCAGAAAGTCTCCATTTGGTGTATATTTGTTCTCCATTTAATCTCATTGATGTCTAGAATAAAAACATTCTGTTGTTATATTTTAGTTCACTCTCTATATGTTTTGGTAAAGATGTTCTACCAGCTGCTTTTCAGTAGTTCAATAAAAATATGACGCAAATCCTGCAAGTGTGAGTCTAATGGAGGTTAAATGTACAATTTAGCAGCTTCAGAAGAGTTGCGCTGAAACGTGTGTGTGTGTGTGTGTGTGTGTGTGTGTGTGTGTGCGCATGTACTTTCAAACCAGAATGTCCCAACACCACACCAGAATCTGTCTTTGGCCCACAAAAGGCAGGTTTCTGTCCAAGTCTGGCAGGGTCTGGGCCGGTCTGGACGTCCCTATAGGCCTTTACGCTGCATTATGTATTCGTGTTGGGTCTCAGGTGCTCGCTGTGTGTTTTATCCTCGGGCCAAGCTCAGTCCCGTTTTCAATGGCGCAGCCAGATGAAAAAATGGCTGCTGTAGGTGCAAGCAGAATGATTTCCACGCTTGTAGAGATCTGCTGCTTTGTTCTATGCGATTCAATTACCTCTACCCTAATTAGGAGCCATAGAGAAGACCCAGACTGTGATGGGACTCCACACTGTGGCTTCCGCTGATAAAGTGTGCTATCACCATCAGAGGCCCCAGACGAGCCCCGGCCCGCCTCCAAACGCACACACGCGGCCCCACCGCCGGCCAATCCCTAACACCGACCCATTTGTTTTGAAGTTTAGAATTCAATTTCAAAATAATTTCATTTTTCTCCTCTTACTTGTTAAGGCTCGTCAGGGTTAGCCAGAGTTTAGATTTGAAGTGCAGTGACACGTTATGAATGATCAATTTAGCAATGACTTTTTGATTCTCGGGCTTCCCTTGTGCATATTTCCAGCACGTGTCAGAGACGGCAAGCAGATGTATCTTTGCATCTCTGGGCTGATGTTTATCTCACAGGGGTCGCTGGGTGAACAGAGGATCATGTGATTGTGAGGTAGCGCTGTGCTATATTAGTATACACTGCTGCAGCTTGAGTTGTGGAGTCTTTTTTGAAATATCCACGTAAGTCAACGTAAGAATAACTTGTATATTATTAGTAATATTTCAAGATGAACACTTACAGAACTGAAGGAACTTGATTATCCATATGTCATTTTTTTTTAAATATGTTTAAATGTCAGTCATATCAAATATGATACATTAAGCTTTTGAGGAATGTTTATTTCTCTTAAAAATTATCGTATTGCATTGCATTATATGTTTTAGATATATAAGATATCGAGTGACCTGATACTTATTTTTCCTCTTGAAGTATATTTCCTTGAAGTATTTCCTCTTGAAGTATATGAAGTATGATACTCAACAAAAAACACATGCAAATAAATAAATAAAATCACCAAAGATTCAATAAACTCTTTTATTTTAATGTAATTTAACAACATATTTACATGTTCATGGTTCTCTAATGTCGGTTAATGGTTACATAAAATGCAGTATAGGTAAACAAAAAAATCTTGTTATTTATAGGAATAGAATGGAATGGAATTTAAATTTAATTAATTATTAGCTTTTTATCAACTCACAAACCCTAGTTTGGGAAACCCTGTCTTACAGTTTACCCAAAAATGAAAATACTGTCAAAATTTCTTCCATAAAACACAAAAGCAGCTCTTTTCCATACAGTGAAAGTGAATGGTGACCAGGGGCTTTCAAACTCAAAAAAGGATCTTAAAAGTAGTCCATATGACCTTAAGCCCTATATTTCAAGTCCCTTGAATCCATGTAATGAGATGAGCGTGAATAAATGATGACAGAATTGTCATGTTTGGGCTTGCTATGCCTCGCTGAATATGTTGCATTCATAAACAGTAATTCTTCAAATGTTTTGCCTATGCAGTAAATTTAATTCACTGTAGTATTTGTGCTTTTATACATATATCCAACAGTTCTGTCAGCAAATGACTGACACAGAGACAAATTTCTGTTAGCTTAACGACGCAGATAAATTTTCCACTGCTAGCTGAAAAGCTGCAGTTCGTCAATAGACCATCAAAAAGCATTTTGTGTAAAATGGATCACAGAGCCTGCGGTTTTCACATGACTTTCATTTTCTCAGATTCTTCATCTAACGAGAGTCTCTCTATCTCGTAATATATCTTGTCTCATTGATTTTCTCTCTGGGGTTCAAGCGATTCTCTGATGGTGTCAGAGGGCGGCGTCCGGCGCATTTGGCCCCTCCGAGCATCTGCAAACCGCAGCCAGCATTCAGCCGTCAGGAGATTGATTGTGACAGACTTTTAAACAGTACACAACTAAATATAGCGGGCTACAGCACTATCAGAAAATGAGCTAGGAGTGCGGGCCTAGTCGTTTAGAAAGTCATTATTCTTATCATTTGCTGTCTCTGAAATTATTTCAGGTCTCTTCATGCAATGAATGCAGTATAATAAGCCAAACATGTGCAAAGGGCTTGAACTTTGGTAATCGAAGCAAGTCGGTGAAGTAGCCTTTTAAAACATGACTTCGATGCAAGGATCCAGTGGATTTGAAGCGAGCGTTCAGATTGTTGTGACACATTTCATGAATCTGTTAAATGTCTTTCTTGTGAACGGCAATCATATACAGTAGTACTGTCTTCTGATTTAAATGAAAAAGAAGTTTTAGGAACTTAGGAGCTATTTCTTAGAGATCTGACCCTTAAACATTACTTATACTGATGTATCCTTATGTAATCAGCATGATTCAGACAGTAAATCACATTTTTTGATATCTGTGATGAAACCAGGGCATTCAGATATTACCTCAAGGCTTGGATAGATACCATATTATTCCAGTCTCTCATACCATGTAATAATACTAAATTGAAATATCATTATTTTAATTTAATGTCACTCATTAGTGATGAATCATAATTTTTTCTTATTAATGCATTAAAAAACAATCTGTAACTGCAAGTCTGGTAATTCATTTGAATGACAAATGTAGCAAAATATACATGAAGCTGCGTAAAAAATAGATTTTTTCATATTTGTTGAGCTTTAATTGTAATTAAATTGCTATGTACAAAGAGTGCAAATGAATTTACTTTTGTTAAATATTCCATCTGATTTATAACTAATTACTGTTATAATGTTTTAGTTAGTAGTGAACTGAAATAAATTAATACTTTTATTCAGCAAGGATGCATTAATTTGATTAAAAGTGACAGTAAGGACATTTATAATGTTACAAAAGATTTCCATTTCAAATAAATGCCATTCTTGTTTTGAATTTTCTGTTCATCAAAGAAAAAAAAAGTATCAGTTTCCGCAAAAACATAAAGCTTTACAATGGTTTTCAACATCGATAATAATAAGAAATGTTTATTCAGCACCAAATCAGTGTATTAGAATGATTTCTGAAGGCTCATGTGACAGACTGGAGTAATGATGCTGAAAATTCAGCTTTGCATCACAGGAATAAATTAGTTTTAAATATATTCAAATAGAAAACAGATACTTGTAATAATATTTTACAATATTACTGCTTCTACTGCATTTTTTTAATCAAACAGATGCAGCCTTGGTGAGCATAAGACACTTCTTTCAAAAACATTAAAAAAAATCTTACAAACCCCAAACCTTTGAACAGTAGTATATCATTTTTACAGTGTAACATTACTTTTTTTGTATTTCTAGGGTGATGGTTTTTAGGACACCTCTCCTTCAGCTTTTGTTTGAATAGTGTTTTCAGAAACCCTTCTCCCAGTCGCTCCTCATCCTCTCAGAGAGAAGTGTCAGGCCTCATCGGTTCAGAGCGGCTGATATCTCTCTGCCCATCTGCTTTTAGCATATTGAGATGTATTGAGAGAACGCGCAGCGCCGCTTCCCTCGGTGAGCCAGTGAAAGGCCCGAGCGCGATTAGATCATAAAACTGTGGCCTAATTTAAACGCCGACTCTCCAGCGCTTCACACCATGTCTATTAGAGATCTGTGCGCTAATTCTTTTCATGTAGCATGAGTCCTGCAGATGTAGCGCACTATAAAGGAGTCATTTAGCAGTCTTAATGACCAGAGATGGCCGTTTGGGAAGATCAGGCGGTGCTTGACTGTACTCTGTGCAGGAAGAAAGGCCTCTTCACCGAATTTATTGCTTTATTAAAGTGAGCGCCTCAACTGTTACAAATGAACAAAATGACACGTTAAGTGGTGAACTTAGGATGTCAACTTGCCTAACTTGAGAATATATAGGAATTTTGATTTGCAAAAGATCAGTTGTGCTTGCATGATGGTTTGATATAGAAACTGAAAGTCAGTAAGCTGCATTTTTTACAATTCCTGAATTTTTGGGCATTTTGAATGGTTGCAAAAGATGTTCTGAGTGGTTGTTAGCATGTTGCTATATAGTTGCTCTGTGTTTTCATTGCTAGATATTATTATAATATATTTTTGACAAAAACTCTCAGTATGATCGATAGATAGTACAAGTAGTATGTGCTGTATAATGCTGAGATACAGTATTGTCTTTTTTTAAAAATATTTTTATTAAATATTATAAATATTTTTTTAATTTTTTATTTATATATATATATAAAATACATATATACATACACACACTATATTGCCAAAAGTATTGGGTCACCTCCTTCTAATGAACAGGTTTGACTACTTTAGTAATTTCCATGAGTACATATCTTAATGTTTAAGCATATAATGATATTCTAGGGAATTGTGTGCTTCTAATTTTAAAGCAACAGTTTGGACAGGACCCTTTTCTATTCTAACATGACAATGCCTCTGTGTATAAGGCAAGGCTCAAAAAGAAATGATTGATTTAGTCAGTGTGGAAGAACTTGACTGGTCTGCAGAAAGCCAAGTCCTAATCCAAGCTGAACACCTCTGGTGTGACTTTAAATGCAGATCTTGAGCCAAAAACTCTTTACCAAACAGTTGCTTTAAAATTAGAAGCACACAATTCCCTAGAATATCATTATATGCTTAAACATTAAGATTTGTTCTCATGGAAATTACTAAAGTAGTCAAACCTGTTCATTAGAAGGGCGTGACCCAATACTTTTGGCAATATAGTGTGTGTGTGTGTGTGTGTGTGTGTGTGTATATATATATATATATATATATATATATATATATATATATATATATATATATATATACACATATTTACTGTAATATTTGATCAATTTAATGCAACCTTGCTGAATAAAAGTATTTCTTTCTTTCTTTCTTTCTTTCTTTCTTTTTCTTTCTTTCAAAAAAAACTTTTTAAATAGGAAGTGTAAAACAAAGTATTGGTGCTAAATGCACTGAATTTTAAAGAATTATTATTTTTTATTTTTTTTATTTCTAGGATGAAGTTGCAGAGAAAATCTTTTACAAATACAGTCTGGCCTTTTTTTTCCCTAAACAATTTTAGGTGGAAGCAATTCAGCCAATGCCCTTGATTGAAGCAAAATCATAATATGCAAATGCCCCCACCAAAAAAAAAAAAAAAGTACAGCTACAAGCTAAAGTCAAGAAATCATTTAGATTTAAAGAAATAACATTGCACAGAGCAGAGAAAAAAAAATTATCATTGGGAAAAATGTCTCCTTTAAGATTACACCGGTGTATTACCTGGAGGCATGAAATGTAAATGGAAAATCAACATTGTATCCTGTGATAAGGCGGACAAATTAATAAAGACATTTTCTGTCCTCCGCTCCTGCTGACGCTGGTGTTAAAAGTCAGTAGGTCATGCGAGAGGAACTTTTCTCGCAGATGAAGAGGGTTTCACAGGTTTGACATCGGCTGAGAAGCGGCAGCGCTCCACACGTGCAGCAGCGGTCATGAGGATACTCAGTCAAGTGGGCCACAGGAAACACTTTCCTGAGGAGAAATTATGTTATGAATACTAGTGTACAGCATACTGTGCACCATATACTGTATGCTGCCTGCTGTTTCTCAAAAATATTAAAGGAAACAGTATTCAGCATGCATTCAGTATTTGCAATTCAGGGAATGCCAGCCAGTTGTCATAGGACATAATTATGATTATTTGGCATTTCATTACAGTTTTGTGAAAAAAAAGAAGTCATTTGGTGGTCTGGTCAAATAATTAGTCCAATAAAGTACAGTATTGCTTTCAGTTCTGGAAATGGCAGGTCTAGTTGAATGTATTGCATTGTGGAATACAGTATGCAAGTATAAAATTTAGTGTAAACACTACATTTTGGAAAACTTTTAGTAGTGTGGTAGTATTTCATCTTGAGCATAGGCACTGTTTGATCAGCACAAATGCAGTTTTGTAGAGCAACATTCAGTGGCTTTATTCCAAAACCTAGTAAGCTGCCTTTCTAGTAAGAATCCTAACTAAGTAGAACCTCAAAAGTGATTTGGATTTGTATTATTATGGCAAAGTGCTTAACATGGGAGACTTGACTCAAGAGTTGATTTCAATAGAGTCTGAAGTTAGTGTGTAGCAAAGCAAACAATACAATATTGTAATAAGAATAAAAGTGCATAGCACACAAACAATGGGATAAATGGTGTTTTTTTTTTAATTAATTAAATAATTTTTATCAGTACTTTTAAGTGCTGAATCATATCTTACTGACATTTCTTTTGCTTTGACTGCCATCTTGGATGGTCTTTTTCTCTAAGCTCATTACAGTGCATTATGGGATTGCCTTCTCCACAAAGGATACATGCTATTCTTTATCATCGTGGCCAAAATGAGGTTGACTAAGAAAAATGATGTAGAAACAATTTTCGCTCTGAAATTGCTAGTAAATTTCACAATTAATTACAAATAAATAGCAAGTAACTCAAAAAATAATTTATTACAATGTATTTCAGAAGGTAGCATCATTTTGGAGTGTCTTTCACATGTTCCTGACAGATATGTTCCTACTTGGCAGTGTCTCACTTAAACTATTTAACTGTGGTGCTGTGTTCTGTGTGTAGGTCCACTAGATGGAGGTCTGGAGGAGGAAGAGGAGGAGTGCATATCAGACGCAAATGAACTCACTGCTAAAGAGGAGTTTTCAGTGGAGGAAAACTTTCCTGCTGACTTTGAGCCAGACAACCTCACCTGTGAGGACATGGAGTACTTCTGCGGCAAAGGTCAGATATTCCTGACGCTCCTGCTTCTGCCATATGTAGCACAACTTCTCATGTAGAAGATGTATAAACCAAGCAAGTGTTTAGATATTCATCACAGTGCATATCCTAGTGAAACGAATTGTAGCGTAACATTCGAAGAAATTCAGTTTTGCTAATTGATTCCCAGCTGATGTCTGATTCAGAGGCGTCTCTTATCACCGGTTTGATGATTTGATGGCAGTTTTAAACCAAAGCTTGAACACACACTGTTTTGGCCGGGCTCGTAGAGGCGTGGGAAAATCTCCAGCAACCTCTGCGTCCAGGTTTGGATAGGCTCCCTTTGATATCCGATTCTCACTATGAACCTGAAAACAGGAGTTTGATCTAGGAAATGGCAACCAGTGCGCTGGCTAACCTTTAGTCGTATTCTAGCCAGGATTTACCATGGGGAAGAAACATACTTGAGCTTTTATCACTTCAAGGCATAGTTCATCCAAAAATAAACATTCTGGCATCATTTGCTCACTTTTATGGTGTTCCAAACCTGTATGACTTAACCTTTAGTTAGAGTGTTGATATGTTTATAGTTAGCTTTTGGTTTAATAGCACATGCATTTGTTAAGCAAGCGCACTTGTGTTGGTTAAGCATTTGCATTTGCATCTGCATTTGCTGGGTGTTTTTGGGCTGATGTCTGTCTCATGCCAGTTCAGTCAGTTTGTGCCTTTTTTTTTGTGATCTTTCTGTTCCTTTTATGTATTGGTCACACCTGACTAATTTGCAGTGTGATTTAGTTCAAAGTTAGGAGGCTGTCTGGACCCCCAGCACACATTCAATCTCATGTACCCTTCAAGAGACCCTTCTCAGGGTTCCCAATTCTTCCTTCTCTGTTCATTGAGAGGAATCTGAGTTTGTGCTTTGAATGTCCCTCCGCCTCAGACAGAAATGTTTTAAAATTGTTTCTTTTAAAACCCACATTGCCCACAGGGATTTCATACAAGGTTTGTCTTTGAGGAGCAGAATCTTTTTATGTCTTGCATAAGGCGGGCTCCGTTTTAATGGTTTTCCTTTTGTTCTACCCGTAAAGGTGTAACAGGCGTGACATGCGTGAACCTTCGAACTAATGGCAGTTTGGCAATATTTTGTTTCGGGGTCAAATGAAAATCTTCATATGTGCTTTTGTTTCCTGCTGCTTGATTGAATGTGCTTGGAGAAGGCCTGCTGATGAATACAGTTTTACTTTGTTTTGTTTGTGGAGCTTTAATTCAGATTCTCGAGGGATAAAATACAGTATTGAGATGCTAAATTCAGTTACTGTTACCAAAAGATCCCAAGGTTGTTTCTTCTGTTTAGAAATTGATTAGGAAAAATGTAAAGATGTCATGTATAGTGGATGTCTATACAAATGTGTCATTTTCATTAAACTGGTGGGATTCATGAAAGAACTGCTTTGGCGAATCTAAAGATGCAATATAAGTATTCAAATGAGCCCTTAAATTACAAAAATAATTTGTAGGTTTTGACATGGGTCGCAAACTTTGTTGCTATTTTTATTAATTTTTTTAGTAAAATGATATTATTTTTTACATTGTGTCTATTTATTTGTTTATTTACTGTATATTTAATAATTTATTTTTATCTTTATTAATTGTGTTTATTTTTTTTATTTCTGCATACTAAAAATACAAAAAGTACTATGCTTTTTGGACATGGTATTCTTTTAAGTATTTCGGAGTACTATGGAAATACCACCAGTACCACAATACACTTTTGTAAGGCTTGGACCAAGGCAGTTTTTGAGTATGCACTTGTATCAATGCCATTCAATAACCTCTTTTGTCTCAAGCACCACCAAGTTTTAGCAAATCTCCTCTTAAGATTCCTTTGAACTTTTTTGATGGCTTTGCTAAAACGAAGACCAACAGTGGTCCAAACTTTCAACTCTTTAACTTCTGAGATGCTTTAGTAATCTTCCCGTAGTCATACGTGAGGGGTTTGCGTCAGATTTCTCAAGCTCCCTATCAGCTGCAATTCAGCTCTAAGTCTTCCATGTCCTCGAATTCTTCGGACAAGTTTCCATTCTCTTCGTGTTAACGCACAGTACAAGCTCATCAGGTGTATTCATTTCCCCCTGATCCTCTGCTCAATTAGATCTCTTTAAAGCGCATTTAGCCCAGCGTCTGAGTGGCTTAAATTCACTCCACTTACGCAGAAGTGCTATGAATTGAAGGCGAACGCAATCCTGGTGGCATTAAACGGTTTATGTGTGTTATTCCTCAGCTATAGGACGGCAGAGAGGGTTCTCTTGATTAAGTAAACCCTCTCAAATGAGATGGCGGGCTGTAATTAGCCCGAGCAGAGTCAAACGTCGGAGCTTTAAAAAGCAGTCACTCATCCCTGGGCCTTTATCTGTTCTGGAGAATAAGGTCTCCTGTGTGAAGTTCCTCACTGGCAGGCAGTTGCTCCATGGCTGGCTCGTAGTTCAGTGGTCGTGTATCTGTGTCGGCATTTGCTGACAACTAGCTTGTCAGGAGAACCTAAACCCTCCATTAAAAGTTTCATCCTATAATAGGTATTAAAAAGCTGTCTGAACAAAAAGAGGAATCGCCCGTCTTCATTAACTCACCAAGCCCTTATTAACTTTGATCGGACGACGGTGAAGGAGCAAAGAAGCTTAAATTTACAGAGGTCAGGCGGTTGGACGCCAACAAAGTCTCACCCATTTTACTTGAGTCTGAATCTGTTGCACCTGGCAGCTCATGGTTTGAAATGGAATTAACCAGAATTGTTAAGAGAAATCAGAATTGGTAAATGCCTTACGATTCCCATTCCTAGTCATACAGTATAGGCTGAAGATCCAGACATCTTCAGCTCACACGAATAGGGATAGGAATCATCCGAAAAAAACAGAAAAACATTTTTTTTGCCCTCACCATTCTGTTGCCACTTCGACTGATTTGTAATCATTTGATTCACTAAAAAGAATCGGTTCATAAGAATCATTCGCTTGGAATTGGATAACACTGGTCACATTGTATGTCTTTAACATTATTTTTTGCCATTAATTGTAATAATCCAGTGAGATTTTTGTTTGCACAAGGAGTCTGACAACAGCCAATGCTCCACACAGAGATCTGATCTGATCATCATCCAGTCCGTCTGGAATGACATGAAGAAACAGAACAAACTGAGACAGACTAAATCCAGAAGAACTGTGGCAACGTCTCCAAGATGCTTCAAGAAACCTACCTGCAAAGCTACAGTACTGTTAAAAGTTTTAGGCAATTGTGAAAAAATGTAAAAAATGTGAAAAAATGAGAATGCTTTCAGAAATAATGCCATAAATAGATTTTATTTATCAATTAACTTCTATTAACTAAATCAAATCAACATTTGGTATGACCACACTTTGCGTTTAAAACCGCTTTTGTCTGAGGTACACTTGCACATAGTTTTTCAGGTAGCTTTGCAGGAAGGTTTTTTCTTCAAGCGTCTTGGAGACGTTGCCACAGTTCTTCTGGATTTAGTCTGTCTCAGTTTGTTCTGTTTCTTCACGTCATTCCAGACAGACTGGATGATGATGAGATTGGGGTGGTAAAGATTTTTACCACCGCGGTGGTAATGGACCAACTACCGCCGGTGGCGCGGTGTTGTGATATTAATTATATATATCTATAGGCTATATATAATATTTTAAAATGCAAAAAATAAATAAATGAGGCTCGATCATCTATTAACAAACATGCGTGTTTATTTTAGCACTTCCGTCAGTGAACACACAGCCTGCAAAACACTAAAATAATTATCAAAGAAATAATAGTTAAATAGGAAAGTTAAATACACCCTGTCGGCGGGTCACGACAAAATACTACAGAACAGTGATGCTGTCTACACTGGATGGGGCGCGACATGACACGACAAATCCCCCACAGTAAACTGCCTCGTCCTATTTATGACGTCCAGACACAACGCTCAAATGTCCTGTATACAAACTCAACCTGTTGTGTTGCGACGCGGCGTGACAGCTGTCGCGTTCGGTGTTCTGACGATTTGTGCTACCCACTCAGATTGTGCTACCTCCCATTAAAAATGTAGGTAGCACATATCAATAGCGAAAAATGCTACCTATCTTATTCATGTGGTTTGAGGCTTTTTTTTAATGTCCATACCTACCCCTACCCTAAACCTACGAGTCCACACCTACCCTTACCCTAAACTTACCCTTAAAAGAATGCAAATATATTATTGGTAGCACAATCTGATAGGTAGCATGTTTCGTCGGTACACCGGTAGACACGGTTCACTGTTCCACCACCAAGCAAGCAGGCGCGTTAACTCCTTGTCTGCACGCACTCTCTGTGGAATAGGAATCGCGGCATATGTAGCCACATTTCTTGTTAGCATCTTCCATTTACCGCTGTCTCGTTTTTATTTGGCCAGTTTGGAGAAAGCCTCACCAATAAAAACCTGTCCAGCCGAGCGTTTGCTATCATGTGACCAACACTAAATAAATTTGCTGAATGCAGAATAAACTGTATTTTTCTGCGCTCAAACCTGCCAATCTAAAGGAAACGCTGTGTATAGCGTTTGAGGTAATTTGTGAATTAGCATAGACTTTATAGTCTAAATAAAACAATTTGCAACTGTTACTATTATTACACTTGTATACAAAACTTTGTATTATGCTTGTTATAGAGTGTGTGACGTCACGTGCACTACCGCCGGTGGTAATAGACCACCGCGGTGACGCAGTTGTCACGGCAACCGTCACAGCCCTAGATCAGATCAGATCTCTGTGTGGAGCACTGGCTGTTGTCAGACTCCTTGTGCATACAAAAATCTCACTGCATTATTACAATTAATGGCAAAAATAATGTTTGGAAATGTAAACTGATATTTCCTACTGACACACTAGCAAAAGATAGAAATAATTGACTTAAAACCATTTTGTGTTGTGAAAATACTAGCGGCCTATAAGACTTTTGCACAGTACTGTGTGTGTGTGTGTGTGTGTGTGTGTGTGTGTGTGTGTGTGTATATATA
This sequence comes from Spinibarbus caldwelli, assembly GCA_039654775.1. NCBI lineage: Eukaryota > Metazoa > Chordata > Actinopteri > Cypriniformes > Cyprinidae > Spinibarbus > Spinibarbus caldwelli. Next base: position 29,572,674 of record CM077227.1, on the reverse strand, counting down.
TATATATATATAATTTATTTATTTATTTATTTATTTTTTTTAATTGAACCAGATAATAACTACTACTTATTCAGAAGTGGCTAATAAGAGTAATTTGTTCAGTAATCGGATTACACTTCTTGCACTGTCCTGTATGTTTCTACGATGTTCCTTCTGCATTAGCGCATATTACACATTCAAGAATTATTTCATAATGAAAATGTTCATTTCTGTATTTTTTTTAACAAACTGTATAAGATTGGTTCTTCATTAGCAGCGTACTGCAAATTAAAGCACTGTTACATCATGGAAATATGTAAATTCTTATTATTCTTAAATTCTTGTTCTTATTCTTAAGTATTTGATTAGCTGTAAAGAAGTGTCTCATGAGAGTCATTTGTTTAGTAATTGGATTACACTTGTTGCACCGTACTATATGTTTCTACAATGTTCTGTTTGCCTTGCTATATTCAAGAACTGTTACTTAATGAAAATAATTTGATTTCTGTATTTTTTATTTTTTTTTTTTAATTGAAGAGATGTATTTACTGTATCTACGATTATCCCACACAATGTAGCTTGGATGTTCAATGTCCAACACCGATATCTGTACACTGATATGCTCTGATGACATCATAACATTGTGAAAAACCACAAAAAAATGACTATTTGGTTTATAACAGTAAGCGTTCACAAGAACCATCATGCATTTTGATCAGTAAATCTTTTTGAAGCGTCAACTCTTTGCACATCACTCATTCCAATTCCCAGCAGCCTCTGTGGAACCAAATACCCTGAAACAGCAGAGGGGTTCCTCTTTGCGGCGACCCTAAACTGTTTGGAGAGGGTCTCGGCTTCAGTGGCATCGTTGCGCACTCATGTACCATGAAATGATTGAGACGCTTCCGTCAATAGCTTCATACGAAATGGTTTCGAAACAGCAGAGCGCACTGTGAAATGAAGTCCCTGCCGATGAATAGAGTGAGTCTTGCGCACAAACGTGAATAAACATGAAACCTGAGGCCTGTCGGAAGAGATGGGCCTCCTTATTTGAAATAGAAGACGGAGGGAAATAAAGAGAAAAAAGGCACCCCTGATAGTCCAGAGAGACAATCTTGTTGTCTCCTTGACAATTGAAGCAGCCCCCCTCCAAACAACTTCCTTTTCACGGTCAATTTCACATTTATGGGCGCTGCGCTTGTGAACAAGTTTCAAACTGAAATTTACAAGCCGCTGTCACACTCGCTGCTGTAATTGTGAGAATGCTGGTGTTATATTTTTTTTGTAGTTTTACAGAAATTGTGAAATTCGACCTTGCTTCCATGCTTTTCCATACTTGTAAATGTTTCTTTTGGGAGAGCTTGAGTTGGTCTGCTTTTTTGCAGTTGTCACCTGAATTGTGAACTGAAGTCTTCAAATCAATAGCCAATGTTGGCCTTGCTAATGACAATACAGCACATGATCTCAAGAAAGCTGCAGCATAAACATGTTCAATATGAATTAATTGATCTTAATGACTGCATTGAGATTCCATTCTGGTCTGATCGTATCACATCGGAGAAAGGCTTGAATAATTATGAGTCATTTTAGCCCGTAGCAAGGTGCCACTTGCGAACAAATCCTTTGAATCCAGGAGGCCTTGCGTTGCGAGCCAGTAAACAGTGCGCAGTAGAATTAATTACGCTCTTCTTTGTGCCACTTTCTCGCTAATCAGGATCTTCGGCTTCAGAAATATCTATTCAATACATTTCTCCCGTCACCTGATGGTAAAGCGAGGAGAATATGGGAAAATGTTCATTTGCGCAGCGATAAGATGAAAGACACATCCCTTTAGCCCCGTTTGACTCTGTGCAGGAAATCATTCATTAATGTTTGTTAAGTATGACAATCTAGCCAGGCCAGATCTACATACTCCAGACGGCATCGCATGGAGAGATAACGCAGGCCAGCAGCAGCCAGAAGAGAGCACAGCCAGTTCCTGTAATGATGGGGAATTTATGGGCCTTTAAAGAGATAGTGCCGAGGCCTTCCACTAATCACACACTCCACCGGGGTGCTGGGTGGGATTTTGCTGGGTTATTTTCCTTTTTTCTCGTCCGTACTGGAGGCATTTTGATTTTTTTTTTTTTTTTTTTTTTTTTTTTTTTTTTTGTAATCAGCTTCCAAAAGCTGCATGCCACTGCAGATTATTGGGCGGAAAAGCGAAACTGCAGACTTTGTTTGAGTATTTGTTGTACAGCTGTCTCTAGTTTTTACAGGGAAATCTGTTTATTTAACAGCAGTTCACTTTATAAAGTCCTCAATTACCACTGCTTTAAATGGAGGGGAAATATTGGCTTCCTAAGTGGCCACCCATCACCAAGCATAACAAAATTAGCACTTTATCTTCAAAACACACAGGATACATAATTCAAAAGTTCCCATTATTAGAAAAAAAATCAACGAGGCAATTTTGGTCATGTAATAGCTAGAGCTGTTTTTCTCTTTTTGCTCACACTAAGGAAGTCTTTTGCTTTATTAAACATACAGTACACACAGAGGGAACAATTTTACTAACAATAGACACTTCCAGTTTTATTGGAAAATAATATTTGTTCTCTTGATAAATGGATACCCAAAATCCTTACAAAAAAGTACATGGTACATTAATAGCATCAGATACTTTGATATATTCATGAATAAGAGGTATTCATGACATCAGCCAAAAACAAAAAGTTTAATTAATTATACTAAAAGATTGATTGATTTATTGATTGATTGATTTATTTTGTTTGTTTATGTAGAATAATGTGCACTGCAAATTTGATGTAATGTAATTTTTTATGATTTTCTATATCTATACTCCAAGGTGGGTGAGAAAATATCATGGTACTATCACAGTGTAAAAAAAAAAAAATTCACTTTAGCATGGAAGCATGTCAACACGTCTAGAAAAAAAAAACCTTGGTACCATATATTTGGTGCAAAATAGTATATGCAGGGATATGACCAGTTATAGAGTTATTTTCAGTGAGAGCAATAAGCAATATTTATTATATTTAGTCTATTCTTTTAGCCACATTGTTGTACCATTAGCATACAGAATCGTTTTATTTATTTTTTTTAGCATATTGAATCTTTTTTTTTTTTTTTTTTTTTTTTTTGCTTTCTGTGGACTTCTGTGTATGTGTGGTCATTCACAATCTAGACTATATATTTGTCTGTTTGAGCTTTTTGTCACTCTCTCTCAGTTTGTTAGGATTAGAAAGCTCAGATCTCCTTAAAATCACCCTCACCAGATTGACATTTTCAAGGGCTTCCTTGGTAGAACAATGCTGAGAGGAAGAGAAAAGCCAATATGACTTTGTGTCTACCTTGCTGCAGGAGCTGTTTGTGTAAATCGCCTATAAGCTTATTGACCCGCATGCATGTCACTGCCATTAGACAGAACAGAGGAGCTGCGATCTGATTGGCTGATTTCTCACTAACTCTATCCTAATGTCTGACATATGCATGTATGGTTGAGTGCACGCATGCAAACAACATCTTGGCGCACAGATCAATCTCTTACTCTTTTTCTTTTTTAGACCAGTGAGCAGAAGAGCTGTAAACCTTATGTCTGTCCCACCTCATTTGACATGGATTTAAACTCTGTTTCAAACCCTAGTGAGCTGCCACAGTCTACAAAGACAGTTACCTTCCTAGGCAGCATCCTAATTGTCAGAAGTGACTGAATTGAGACACTTCTCACAAGCAGCAATTCATTCAGCGATCACTCACATAGATCACACAAAAGACTTGGCAAGCTCAGTTAATTCCAGTTCGATTATAAACATTAGCATGTTGCTAAGCTAATGACTCAATGCTCTAATTAGCATAAAAACACATAGGACACACAAATATTGGATTAAATCTGTATTAGTGTTGTCAAAAGACCTGGTACTTCGGTACCAAGTCGGTACTAAAAAATGGCGCTTTTCCACTGCGTGGTACGACTCGGCTCTGCATGGTTCAGAACGGTACGGCACGGCTCAGTTCGACTCGGTTTGTGTTTCCACTGCAGTTTAGTACCGCTTTAGAGTGGGCGGGATTATTCACGTGTCGTTATAGTTGCGCCGCCTCTACTGCCAAAACTTTTTAATTCCGCGTCGCTCTATCACGCTCTCGCTGGATCTGCTCCTCGGCTATCAACGAGAGGAACGTCTGTACTTCCTCAACGAAACAGACATTTTTTGGTTGTTAAAAGAAAGGTGCGCTCATTCAAAACAGTTGCGTTCGATCCTTCGCTGGCTGTGCTGATTTAAATCTAGCGAGTCTGTTGTCTCATGCCGCAAGTTTGCAGGCAGTGACGATTTTCTCCGGCCAATCAGTGATCAGCAGAGTTTATACGTCACGTTTTGGTAACGGTACGGCTCGCTTGGAACCTCAGCCAAGGTGGTACTAAAAAAAGTTCCAGGTACTAGGTACTGTACCCAGTGGAAAACCCCCCAAAAGTGAGCAGTGCTGAACCGTGCCGTACCATGCAGTGGAAAAGCGCCAAAAATGAAAACGTCATGGTACCAGGGTTTTTTTTAAGTACCGGTGGTACCGAGTACCCGGTCAACCCGGTTCTTGACGTGTACGGCCCTATGATTTCCGCGATGCAGAAAACACGAACGGAATCTCGGAATCCAGTTATAAAAACGGAATTTACAGTTTAATACGGAATGTCACAGAATTTGTCAAAGTTTGGATGAATTAATCAAAAGTAGGTCATTATACTTAAATCACCATATGGACTATTATCTGTAAATATTAAGCCGCAAAAGTCGATTCAAATATGAATCTTGCATATTCTGCGAGTCTCTGTGTGAATGAATGAATGGCAGAGACACGCAGTTTTGTTCACTACATACACTGAAGCGCATGTGACGCTCGCAGTGATTTCAGCATCTGCCGTCTCAATGAGGACATAAATACATAAACAACATCTCCAGAACTGCTCTGAGAGTTACTTCACGAGCATTTTACCGTTTCGTTTGAGTAAAACCAGCATCAATTTAAAGGTATTCACGGCAACCCATCAAAATAAAAGTTTGTTTTTACTTAAAGACACTGTGCCAGAAATATATTACTATTATTTAGTAGAATGTATGTGATGCTACTACTACTACTACTGTTGAAAAACTTTTTGTAAGAAATAATCACACAATATTTCTTCCATGTTTTAATTTTAATAGTAAATCCCCTTTATTTACCAAAAAATAAATTTAAATTTCATTAATTAAAGAAGTAAGAAGTTTAAATTTCATTAATTAAAAGACAAATTAAATTTGGGTGAAACTTGTTTACTGTTTTTCATACTTTTATTACTTGTGGAAAAACTTGAAACACAATTTTAAGTAAGTATAAAGAATGGCATTGATTTTTGTACATTTTATTTTTGTTTGACTTTTAATAAAAAATAGTGTGTTTTTTAATTAGCATGTTTTTGTGTTTTGCTTTGGTACCGAAATTGGTACTGAGAACCGTGGATTTTCACTGGTATTGGTACCGAATACAGAAATTTTGGTACCGTGGCAACACTATTCTGTATTGATATCTAAATTACGTAGTAAGTCCTCCCAATAAAGAAGGTTTTAGTTGTGTTTTAAAGATTATACTATTTATGTATTTTTAAAGAAAGTCCTTTTCTCTTTTGTTTTCTAATCTAGTTTATACTTTAATCTTGGCATGTGTACTATGAATATTGTTGGTTCTTATGATAAATTGCTTGTGATAGTACATATTTATAAGTTGCTTTGGATAAAAGTATCTGCTAAATGAATAAATGTAAATGTACGATTGTAGTTTGTTTTTAGCCATATATATATAAAAAAGTGTAATGTTCGTTTATGTCAAGTACTATACATCAATTTAATCAATCAGTTAATTCAGGGGTCATCAAACTTGATCCTGGAGGGCCGGTGTCCTGCAGAGTTTAGCTCCAACTTGCCTCAACACACCAGCCTGGAAGTTTCAAGTATACCTAACAAGACTTTGATTAGCTGCTTCAGGTGTGTTTGATTAGGGTTGGAGCTAAACTCTGCAGGGACACCGGCCCTCCAGGACCGAACTTGATGACCCCTGAGTTAATTATTTCTCATTCTGAACAATTGTGACTATTACTTCTAAATTAAAAATGAATGTCAAATACACAGTAAATTATATTTTAATATAATAAATTAAAATTTAAAATAAGTTTGTTTAATCGCAACCTATAATCCCTGCAGTTAATAGTGTTCACCGTCTGTTTGATTACATGTAATTTAACTAACTGCATGATTTTCTCTATAACACTAATAACCTACTCCTAAATATGTAATGTATAAACTTTTTTTAATGTATTAATTTTCTGTAAAGCTGCTTTGCAATGATTTTTATCGTGAAAAGTGCTATACAAATAAAATTGAATTGAATAATATTATAATTTAAATACAAAAAGCTTGTCATTTATTTTTTCCAATAAATGCAACCTTTGTGAGCATAAACGCCTTTAAAAAATCTTAGCGAACCCAAACACTTTTAAAATAATTTACTGGTCACATGGTTTCATGCTCTAATCTTCAAAAAAACAGATCTTTACATCTTTTCCAAAAGCACTTTCTATCTAACTAGCTTCTGCTCTAGCATTTAGCTTGGTTTTCTCTTGAATGAATTGCCTCCGCTTGTGTTATTCTGATTTGTAAGTCACTTTGGATGAAAGTGTCTGCTAAATTAATAAATTTAGAAATGGGAATGTTGGAGTGAATATCTGGGGCATTTTTGCCTTGAGCCCTGCTTAATTTCTGACCCTGTTATTTATCTGCCTGCTGAGAAGCAAGATGGATATTTATACAAATTGCATACAAGAGTGACAAAGAAACAGGGAGGAATGGAAAAATACAGGCAAGATGTGTCCAAAACATGAAATAAAACGTATGTGACTTCTGACTTGAATTTTAAAAAACATCAGAACTATATTCTGTTGCATGTCAGTCATGCAGGTCATTTCTGTTGGACTGTACCTGCTTGGTGCAATGTTTTCCCGGCGGATTCCCTCCATGTTCCTGAAAGAAACTTCATCAAGCGGCTGTGACACTTGTTCCCTGCGAGGTTGCCTGGGCGATTGTGTTTAAAATGCATTGCAAACGGTGTTAGATAGAAGGCAGAAAATCCTTAATCACTGCTTAATTAACGAATCATCTTGTAGCTTCATTTCCTGAGCGGTAATTAAACAGTTCCAAGACGTTTCGTTACAGGGCTTAACATGTTCGCCGGAGATCAAGGTAGAGCCTTTAATGTTATCTCGCTGCCTTCCCAAACTCGCTACACTGGAAAGGAACTGTTGATATTGCCTTTTGTTATCCTTATGGTAATGCTCAATGAGTATGCTAAGGAGCTTCTCAAGGCCTGACAATACAAATAGTGAGGCACTTTTTAGCGAGAGAGTGAGGAGGACAGAATGAATAAAAAAAGCTGAGCCCTAGCAGGAACTTGCATGCAGGAAAATAGGTCAGAATGACCTCATGTGCAGTAAGTAGGGCAGCATGGCCCTCTCCTCTCGCCCGGGTGTGCAGAGGCAAGCAAGAAGCTGCGATCCTTTTGGCCATGTTTACTGCCTGCCTTTGAAGTGAACCATGTCTTAACTGGCTTAAACACACCGTGGCGAGAGAATTTGATCTTTAGATTAACCCATCCGGATGGACCAGTGTGTGTTTGAGGACCATGGTGAAGGCCGTTCCGCCGCGTTAGAGGGTCGCCGAGACACTGCCACGAAGCATCTGTACTCAAACTGTGACTCCAGTGTGCTTTGTGGGACAGAATGATCATCTATCTATCTATCTATCTATCTATCTGTCTATCTATCTATCTATCAGAGGTGTGAATCGGCACTGGTTTCATGATTCAATTCGATTACGATTATCATATCAACGATTCGATTCAATTCGATATCACGATGCATCACAATGCATCATGATTATATCAAATTTATGTTGTGCATTTTTATTAAATGATATAAGCAGGCTACTTTTTTTAAATAATTGTTAATTAATATATAATTAATTAATTATTGTTAAGAATTAAAAGTAAATATAGCTTCAAAACATACAAGCAAACAAAGTAATAAAGGGGGGAAAAGACAATTACAAGTGATAAACAAAAAGCACTTTTAGTATCTGACTGGGAGTGCTTTAAGTATTGAAAGTTGGGTTTTTCTTTTTTCCTCAGTGTTATTGCCATTTGATTATTAGGGCCTACTGATGAGATCATAGACACTGACAGCATTAATAGACTGCATTCACACTAATGCATAGATCTATTTCCACATATCAGATGTTTCGTCCTGTTCTGAAATCATAACTGACTGTGTTTATATCAATTTCGTATCATAAAAGTAGATGCAAGTGCATTTATAACCGCAGCCGCGAGCTTCAGGACAAACAAACACAAAGAGCATGTGGAAGTCTGTCAGTACGTGAGATTCATGCATCTAATACGTATTGCATTCCAAACGACAGAAATGAAAGCATATCTAAAGTAAAAGACTAAAATAACAGCGAGTGGAAGCGCTGTCAAGCAATGCGCACGTGTCTCTCAGTGCATATTCTGTGCAATGAAGCCCGCCGCGTTTGTCTCTAGTGCACACACGTGCCATACGTGTTAAAAAGCCAAGCTCAGATTTTAAAATAGAGAGTGCATTTTAATTACTCGCGTGACACGCCCGTATGCAAATGACATAATAGGCTATAATCAATTATGGTCTATTACTGCATCGATGCAGAATCGTCCACGATTAATTTAAATTAATGCTACGATTAATTTTGTCACCCCTACTATCTATCTATCTGTCTGTCTGTTTGTCTGTCTATCTATCTATATCTATTCAACCATCAATCCTTGAAAACAAACGCAAATTAATGAAGTATCAAGTGTCAGTTTGAAGTGTAGACAAATATATGATTTATTTATTGTGTTTTTAGGGGAAGAGAACGGCAACAGAGAAACAGGAGAGACAGAGATGGAAACAGACAGTGAGAAGACCAGACACCCCCCTCTGGAGTCGGAGGAATGGGACGGTCCACGTAAGTGCATCATCTGATCGTGTTAATTTAACTGTGAATTTTGACTGTATGTCTCATAATTGTGACTTTATATCTCCAATTCTCACTTTACTTTAATTATCTATACAGACAATATATTGTCTGACTTATTATTATTTCCTTTTGTATGGAAGCCTTTTTCAAATTGACAGTGATAGACAAGAAAGACAAACTTTGTGACACTGGCAACAGCAATTTGTAAACCAAAAGACATTATGGTCTTTGCTAGTATGCTAGTATACTCCCAGATGTTGACCAGCTGAACTTTTTAACCAGTGATATTTTATATGTCATTGAAATACTCTTACAATTTTTAAAAGATATTTTGAAATAGTTTTTATTTTTGTATGTTCCATATTCATTTTAATTTAAGTTAAAGTTTTCATAATTTTATTTTGTCATTTTTATTAGTTTGATTATTTATTATTTACCATCTGTTTTTTATGTCTTTATAGTTTTTATTAATTTTTATTTTAGTTTTAATTGTAGTTATTTTAATACGTCAAGTTAAATTAAAATATTTCAGTTGACTTTTATTTCAAGTAAAAAAAAAAAAAAGTTATGGTCTTAGTTTTGGTTCTAGTTAACTAAAATAACCCTGCTTTTAACAGAAATACACATTTAAAAGTTTTAAATTTTTCTAATTCTGGTAAAAACTGACCAAATATATTGGACTCATCTTGCACTCAGAGATGTATCCAAATTTTTGTTCAGTCAAATACTCTTTAGAATAAGAATGTCCCTCTACTAATACAATATCCTTCTGACTGGCATTAGCAAGAAGCAAATCATGGTTCAGGCTGTGAAGACTATGTAAAAAAAGAACAAACACTTTGATGTCATATTGCAATTGTGAAAATGCATGTGAACAAGAATTGAAATCATAAGTACACTATTAAAAATAAATGTTCCAAGGGGGTTTTGCATTGATGCCATAGAAGAACCATTTTAGGTTCCCCAAAGAACCTTTGCATAAACGGTTCTTAAAAGAACCATTTTTCTTAATGGGAAAAACACTTTAATAATATAAAGAACCTTTTGTGAAGTGGATGTTAAATAGCAACCATCAATGCCAATAAAGAACCTGGTTTTAAATAGATAAACAAGTTGTTTTTTAGCCGTTTAAGTAATTATGAGAAATAAAGTCACAAGTATGAGAAATAAAGACAAAATTAATCAAGTAGCTCGTGTTGGGCTTCCGTAGGTTTCTTAGCTTGAACGCCCATTGCCCTGGTCCACAGTCCTTCGTGGATTGGTGATCATCTCCTAGAGTCTTTCTGTACCACAAAAGCTTTTTGGTTTTATATACTGGAGAACAGAAATATCAGAGAGGAAAACCAGTGCTCAGTGCCCCTCTGATATGATACTCAGTCCTGAAGGTCCAATCCAGCACGCGATCATTCCTGGCCCTCCTTTAACCGTTTAGCCCATTAGCTAGCGGCCAGTAATCACTTGTAAGCGGCTCATTATGACACGTTTTAAATGAATCCATCTGGGATCAGGGGATTTCAGACGCTCAATAGCAGGACATCTAAAGATATCCTTGACAAGGCCACCCGACAGAGGTAAAACTCTCGGCTGCTTCTGAAGACTTAATGAGCTCTTGAATTACGAAGAGCGTATTTTTTCTAACTTATGTTGAATTGTGATGTGGTGATCTGCTTTTGATCACAGTCTCATTGTATTAACATAAAAAACAGTGACCGTGTTACTAAGGAAAGAAGGCGAAATGGTGCACAGTAGCATTTACTACGCTTTTTGTGCTTGTTTTTTAGCATGCTGTGTACTCAGTATTCCATGGTTGGAAGTGCATGATGCAACTGCTAATATATTTTATGAAATGAGGAGATTATTATATAATCTGTAATCTGACGTGTTTTGCATCTGCTAATAATTAGTGTTTTGTTGTTCACGTGACGTACAATTTCTATACATGAGAGGAATTCTGTAATCTTTTATTTACTGTCTTGTTGCTCCAAACAGTATGACAGACCTGTGTTTCTTTCACAGAAGGTGTTAGACTTTAGTTAGACTTTTTTTTTTCTTTTTTTTGTTTATATACAATTAAAGCATACAGTAACCAGGTGCCATCAAACTTAAAAAAGGACATTGAATCACTATAAAAGCACTGTAAAAATAGTCCATATTACTCATGTGTTATTTTCTACTAAGTCTGCTGAAGCCATCCAGTAGTTTTGTTTGAAGAAACAGGAAGAAATGACTAAAACTGACAAATAAATAATCAAATAAAATAAAATAAAAATCTCATTTTGACTTTAAATTATTACTTAAATAATTACTGATTGCTTATTACTTAAATGATTACTTAACATTCGCCTCGGAAAACTTAAGAAAACTTGAAATACATGACAAGAGTTGTATGTATTATATGCACTACATTCTTTCATTATATGGAAAAAGAGCAGCATGGATATTCTGCAAATGTTCTCCTTTTATGTTCAACAGAAGAAAGGAATTCATACAGATTCGGAATGACATGAGGGTGAGAAAATGATGACAGAATTTTCATTTTTTGGATAAACCATCCCTTTAAGCTTCAGTGGAAAGCACACAACAGACGTAAAAACAGATATCTTTTCTTTTCCAAGAATCTCGCCTTTCCATCCAGATTTTCCCTCGCCGTTTCTCAGTAGAAAAAAAATCTGTTTTATCTGTCTTTTTGCACTTCTTAAAAGTCACTTCATCAAAGTGATGGATAATACATCCAACAAGATAGCAACGGCAGCAATTACTGTTCAGCCGTGGCATCACATCGCAGAATACACAAAATATGATTCCCCTTTTAATGCATATGACCTCCAGAATTTATTGCAGGTACGTACATTTATAAGAAAGTGGATTTTGGCAAGTTGGCACCGGTGAGCCCCCTGGGGTGTGTATTTTATACTGACAGCGAATCAGAGTTATCAGCACCTATCAGATAATGCATTTATCATTAAATTTCACATTTGCATTTCAATCTGGAAAGGAAATGAGCATTGGCGGCGTAAGATAAGAGCGGTAGGGACGACGGTAATAAACGGTCCCTGTGATCAGGCAGCCAGCAGGGCTGAGGGGGTCAGTCACACAACGATGGGGGCAAGCGCATACAAAAAGAGGCATCATAGACCAGTTAAAGCTTTCCTGAAGAAAATGCTGAGCTTTAAACTCCTGCTTTAAAAAAAAAAAAAGAAAAGAGCGAGAAGGCGGTGTGGAGAGGGCTAAGCAGCCCAATGTCTCTCTGATCATCCATCCTGTAATGCTGAGACAGAGACAATTCCCTCCCTATTTGTTTTGAATGAATGATTTTTGTTTGTTGTGTCGCTCATCTGTGAAAGTATCACACAAAGAAGCATGTTCCATAACAACACTAGAATTTTACATTTTCTGATGGAAATGTGAGTGATGCTTGAGTTCTCCAGATATGGCTCGTGTGCTGGTCTGTGGGATTCTTTTTACCTGTTTTATCGCCTGCTAGGTGAAAATTGTAAATCTGATCTCTTAGAAAAAGAAGCATACAAAAAGCTGCATGATTTGGAGCATAAATAAAGCCAGGCGTGTTACATGCTGAAGTTCAGTATTTTGTGTTGGAGGTTTGTTGCTAAGTATAAGTGGTTGCCTTAGCAAACACTGCTAACTAGTCTGAAATCAGTCGAGAAGTTGGTGTTATAGTTTCAGTTCGTTTAGTGATGCATGATACTCTTTATTTACAGTTATCATCCAATTACAATCAGACATTTTTATTATTATTTATCGCCATGTACAGCATATTTCAGTGTGCATGCTCAATTTTTCTCTATTTTTACATTTATTTATTTTTACTTTAGTCATCATCTAACTCACACTGTTAAATACAATAAAAATTAAACAAATTAATAAATTAATTTATATAAATTAATTAAAATAAAGGCTTATCCTCTATAGACTCACTGGTAAAATAAAAAATAAATGAATAAATCCATTATTTACTGTGTGAATTATAATGCTGTGATGCCTAAATTCTTCTGTATAATTTAATATATATATATATATATATATATATATATATATATATATATGTATATGTATATATATATATATATATATGTGTGTGTATGTATGTATGTTATTTGATCAAGAATACAGTTACGTAATTTATTCGTGATGGCAAAGCTGAGTTTTCAATATTACTGTTTTTATTTTTGAAATGTTCTATAATTTCTAAAACATTAGTTATTAATTATTCCATTTTTTTTTTCTAAATTCCAATTATCTAGAATTGTACTGCTGGTACATCCCAATAATCGTTACACCGAGAGAAAAAAAAAACAAAAAAAAAAACTTCTGTCTTCACAGAACATATGACCTATTTATCTTTGTTTCTTCTGTGAAACACAAAATGAGGTCCTTTTCTGAATATCCAAGTAACAAAAGTAGATTTATTCTGTCAATCTGAATCCTGACATTATAAAATGGCTAAAAAAGAACAATAATCACCATAAAAAAACATGAAAGTAGTCCATATGAATCGTGTGCTATTTTCCAAGTCTTCTGAAGTCATACGATAGCTTTGTGTGAGCATCAGACTGACATTTAAAGCCTTGCTCACACTACAGTATTTTTAGCCCGATTTAGCCCCGATTTCCCCCTCCCGAGAATCGGAGGAAAAATCTTGCCGAGCACCTCGATCGGTCCCGATGTTCAGCGCAGATTATCTGGTAATGTGAGGCGCTCACCGATCGAACTTTGCACCTCCCGATGTGCTCGCACCCAAATCGGGGCCATCCCGATCATATCAAACATGTTTGATATTTAGGATTTAAATTGGGTTGACGGCTATATGATTACGTTAGTACTTTCACAATAGCCAATGCGCTTCTGCAAAAAAGCTCCTACGGCTCTACTGGATAGTGGAGACGGAGGAAACTGCTTCTTTGACGTTTTGTAGTAACACGACTGTATTAATGTGTTGAAAACGTATCACAACCGTAAGGACAAAGAGAAGCACTGGGGTGAAATCGCCTCAGTTTTGAACGTACCGGGTGAGTGCAGAAAGCTGCTAGCACGCTAGCTAACATATGAAGAGTTTGGTTCCAAAACGCTATAAATCCATTTTGATTAATTTGAGTAAAAACGTGTTTTTTTTACCAAGAAAGTGGCAAGATGAAAACCAATATTTTCTGTTTCAAACTTTCACATAGCATCTTTAGGTTATAATAACATTAAAAATTCAAATCCAGATTTTGATTTTCACAGATTTATTATAAAATTTTATATTTTTTCCCCCCCAAAATGCAATAAATCCATGATACGTTTTTCTTTTTATCTTTTTTCAAAATGCAATAAATCCATTGAATCAATATGAAAGTTATTTTTCATATTGAAACTGTTGAAAATACACAATATAGTAAGCTGATCCACATATGACAGCCTCTGAACTTGGTCATAATCTTATATACAGGCACTGGACTAAAAATACATTCAATCAGTAATCACTCCCAAAATGAATTCAACGGGTCATCTTGTTTACTATAAATTAATTACAACAATAAAATTAAATTTCATCATGAACAAGAACATGAACAACAATAACACATTAGACCACAGAAATTCCAAAATGACATTTCCCTTACATTCAACTTCCAAAAGTGCATTCATCTTTAATGTTACATTCATTTAATTGACTAGTGCTATATGCTGTATTAACAAAACCATAAATGGCTTTAATAAAAACACTAACACTGACAAGCTACGCAATATCGCGTTCATAATCGAATGTGATTCATCTGCGATTATGAACGTGATATTGCGTAGCTTGTCAGTGATCTACGGCTCTGTGTATTAAATGCCGCTCCATCTGAAAGCACGTGATGGAGATTTACCGCTAGCCTACTATTAATCACAGAATCGGCTTTACTGACGAGATGCGCATGACAATCACATACTATTTATCGTGCAGCCCTTGTTTGTTGATCACAAAGTACAAAGTAGATGAGGAAAACTAGAATGCCGGGTGTATACAAACCGCCGCCATACTGTCTAGAGTGCGTGGAATGGTGCGCTGTGATTGGTTGAGCAGATTTATCGCATTCTGCAGAGTAAGGAGACTGGCGTTTGTCGCGGTTTGGAAAAAAAGGGAGAAAACATGACCTAATAACTCAGCGGATATCGCATTTTGCGTAAAATTAAAAATTGTCTTTTCAATACCGACCAAATACAATACTGATTTTGGTGGAAACTCAATTTTTTTAAAAATGGCGTTTATCGCGTTTTGGAACCAAACTCTTCATATGTAAACATCACTAAAATGTCAATGACGATCTGCTGCGTGAGATCACGTGAGGCACTCCCTCCGGCATGATAATCTTATACTGCCTTCACGCCATATCGTAATTACCGTAATTTTGAGATGACAACACGTGATGTTCTACTCAGAGCTGTTCACGTCTTCAGACTCTGAATTATGCTTTTCTATGGCAACACTATCAATGCCTAAACAGAGCCTGCAGTGGTCAGGTGGTACAGCGGTCACGAGGTACAAGTCATAGCTCTCAGAAAACTCCCAGTTCACAAGTTGTAATTACAAGTTCTACGAGGACATGAACGCTTTTTACAAGTTGGAATCTCGTAATTACGGGAATTCCGATATGGCGTGAACGTATCTTTAATAATATACTGTAGTGTGTGATGTGCCACGATTATCAACTCTTGTAGTGTGTGCATGTTTAAGATTTGAGGAAGGATAATCTGCAAAGATTCTCCTTATGTGTGTGCTGCAACCAGATTTCATAATCGGTTAGGATTTTAAAACTCCTGTATTGTGAGCCCGGCTTAAGACGTTATTCACTGAAAATCTTGCCTCCAGCTCTCAAATCTCATTGGAGCCACATGAGGGTGAGTAGATAATGACAGAATTTTCATTTTTGCTTGAACTATCCATTTTAATCTAGTTTGTCAGATTCATCTCACTGCTGAATTCCATATTTACCTCCCACCATGATCTCTCTGATAGCGCCGACGGTTGCTAATGCTGCTGATAATCTTGTTACATTACACAGATATGATCTATTCTACATGCCCCATTCGCTCCTCACAGAGACATTACTGTCAAACTTCGGCAGGAATGTGGATTTCTGGCAAAATAGAATGCAAATGAGAAAATCGCCCAACAGGAAACAACCCTCTCAGAATACAGGATATGACATCGCTCACGCAACTGCATCACTGTCTCTTGGGGAGCTGTACAGTGGACATTAATCTCCGCACGTAATAACCGCATTCACTTTCACGTCATGTCTTCTTCTGAAAGGCCATTTCCCCCCTTTCATTCCTCCCATTGTGTTGGAAAAGTCAGATGGGCTTGTTATAATTTAAATAAAGATGGGAATCACACCATCAAATATGAACATCTCAAATGACATGACTTCCTATTCGCAGCGATTAAAAGCAAATTTATTTAGTTTAAGAGACTACCTTGTTATCGCTTTATTTATTTTATTTTTTACTCTGGACTC
The DNA here is from genome assembly GCA_039654775.1 of Spinibarbus caldwelli. Lineage (NCBI taxonomy): Eukaryota > Metazoa > Chordata > Actinopteri > Cypriniformes > Cyprinidae > Spinibarbus > Spinibarbus caldwelli. Next base: position 29,556,122 of record CM077227.1, on the reverse strand, counting down.
TTTGTTATTGCCCGGCTTAAGTTAAAATGCATGATTACAATCGGAAACAGATAATTCTTAATTGTTCGGTGTGAATGGGATATTTAATAGAAAGTACATCAAAAGAAGGACAGTATCTTAATGAAGAGACTCGCACAGGTTGCTCCTGCTTTAAGAATCTTTTAAAACCAATTCCAAGATTTGCTGTAGGTGTAAAAGTGGCAGAAGTTTGCATGCTTCAATGTTAAAGGGGTCACAAATCAGTGGTGTTTTACGTGGCTCCTGACCAATGTTATTTTATTAATAATGATTAATAATGATATAATGATATATATATATATATATATATATATATATATATATATATATATATATATATATATATATATATATATATATATATATATATATATATATATATATATATATATATATAATGGTTTCATTTTAATTTTGCTTAAAGTTTTAGTAATTTTGTTGTGTTTTTGTCATTTTTATTAGGTTTTTTTAATATGTCTATATAGTTTTTATTAATTATATTTCAGTTTTAGTTATTTTAGTACATCAAATTAAACCAAATGAAAAAGAGAAAAGTTGAAGGTTTTATATTAAATTTTGTCAGCTAAAATGTAAAAAGATACATTTTGTATATAGTTTAATTTTAGTTAACTATAATAATAATTTCAGTATCCTTTAGATTCTATTATAGTTTTTTGTTGTTGTTTTCAGTTTTATTTTTTCTGCTTTAATATTATTATTTTTTTTATTTATTTATTTTGTAATTTCGTTGTTTTTTTTCTCATTTTTATTAAGTTTTTATTTATTTATTTATTTTAAATGTTTATATATAGAGTTTATATTATGTTATTTCAGTTTTAATTTTAGTTTTGGTTATTTTTGTGCATCAAGTTAAACTAAATGAAAATGAACTAAATGAAAATCGACTAGCTGAAATAAAGTAAGTTTAAGGTTTTTTGATGTTTCATTTCAGTTTAAGTAACTGGCTGTGTATCATATGCCTTTCACATGAGGTGGTATAAAACATGAAACATTACTATTTTTCCTCTAATTTTATTTTGCATATAACTGTTTACTAATGAAAATAGCAAAACTAATTAGGTAATGCTTGTGAATGAATATTTTCGGGGAATGAATGATTCTCATTCATGCCCATGTGCTGATTTTTCATCTCTTCTTTTTAAAGCATGTGACTCTTTTCCATTGTTTGAACCTACTGAACGAGTCAGTGCTTTGAGTCTGAACCAGACACATTTGTGAACGACTTAGTTGAGTGTATGATTCATTGCCTCATTCAGAACACAGAAAAAGACGGTTTTCACCACCTACTACAGTAATGATACAACCAGCAGAAACAGTCACTGAACTAGTGATTGTTTCTGTGAACAGATCCAAAGATTCGAGACACTTGGATGGATCAGAATGGACAGAGAGAGGCTGAAAAATGATCACGGAAATCTACATTATGGCAATTCTCGGTACAAAAATTTGGGGTGGAAAACTATGATTTGACCCCTATAAGCACTTGAGTTCCACAAAAGTTCACTTATAACTTTCTTCTATTCCATAAGCATGTTCTGTGAAGGCAGGAGAGCATCCCTGAGATTAAAGGAACATCCACTCTCAGCTCATAAAGGCGGTGCTCTGTTATCTGCTCCTCTGTCTCCTCCATTCTCTCTCGTCATGGGCTTCTGTATATTAGTGGTAATAGCCTGTACAGCTATTTTGTTCATTATCATGGATGTCTTTGATACATATCTTGACACGCTCCTCAAGGCATAAAGAAAGTGCATGTGCAGGAACAGAAAGGGAAGGAAGCTTTTATGGATTAATGAACTTCTTTTTTGTACTTATCACTACGTCTGCCCTTAAATAGAAGCCTTTAACTTTAACTTAAAGGAGTTATACTGAGGAAAACAAGACATTTTGGTCCCTCTTGTATTAAAGTTTATATATTTGATACAATTGATAATATATATTAAAATGTAATATTTATAAAGTGTATATTTATTTATTTATTTATTTATTTATTTATTTATTTATTTATTTATTTATTTATTTGTCATTATATATTCATTTTTGTTTAATTTATTACATTTAAGTGTGTGTGTGTCTCGCTTTAGTTAAATTATATATATTAAAAATGCATTTATAGAAAGGTCCAAATATATAGTCAAATTAATTTATATTTTATTTATTTTAACTAAAAAGAGACCGTATAAAAGGAGAGACGTGTGTGTGTGTGTGTGTGTATATTTATTTTATTTTATTATCTAGAACCACTTATGTGGTCAAGTTTGTTTGGAATTATATATTTTTTTATTTATATTTTAATCAACTTAAAAGGTGAGTTAAGCTTTCTTGCACAAAAAGGAAGTAATTTACCTTTAAATTACCTATTTTTTTTTTACTATTATATGTTTGAAAATGCATGAGGAGATTATGATGAATGGAGAATATTGGTCGTCCAATGAGCACTGAGTAACACCAAAGTCCCTTTTAAGGAAAGTCTGTTCACTCGGCCGCCATATTTGCAACGCCTCCGGGCAGCTCAGACAAGACCAAGTCCTATCTAAATGAATGGGGGAATCCTGAAATCTCAGAAACGGCTCGCTGAACTCGCAATTAAATTATTATTTATTTCAAATCAGCAATAAAATCTGAAATGAACTGCCCCATGAATGTTGTTTCTTATGCTCAAATAGCGTTTAAAAAGCTTGTTTTTCAGGCTAGACCAGCCAGTGTGCATGCGTAGCTCCAACACGCTTATGACTGCGCATGCGCAGCTGCTGGTCCAGCCCCAGGTTTCTATGGGAACCGGAGCTTCTAACGGCCGCTGCAGTGACGCAATGACTTTACCAATCAGCCATTGCCTCTTTCATTTAGAAGGCGGGACTATCTCGCCATATTGCTCGTTGCACTTTCTCCCATTCATAAGTATAGGAGTGAACGGTCTTTGTATTTCTATAGTCTTTGGTAACACTCAGCTAGATCCAATCACCTTGAGGACCGACACACCTCCTCATGGGTGGCTCTCTAAGCTCAGCAGTGCCTGTCGGACACAGACGGTTTGGTCTGTGTGTGCCAACTGGACCCGGGCCACGAGCCGAACACGGGCAGGTTCTGCTGAAGAAGCCCTGAAGACAGACAGGAGCGGGTATCCAACCACCTCCGCCTCACAGTCAGGAAGCACGTATAGACTCCCTGTTCTTCTCTCAGCCCACCTGTACGTGGAGCTGACACTGTCCGCCCTTGACCGGACCCCCTCACCCGCACCAAACAATAGCCGCTTCAGCTTTAATGCACATATGTCATACTAAGAGAATTTGTGGAGCAGATGGTCACGATAGCATGGCAGGTGCCTCGACAAATGTTTGCATTTGCTGTGCTGCTATTTATATCGGCGCAAAACACAGCGGCACAAATATTTGAAAAGGCCATTGGGTGTTTTTTCAACATGCGTCACAATTATCAACGTGTCTTTTTTTGTTCTTCCCAGCCCAAAACAAACAGATGGCAGTTATGGGTTCAGTGCTAACCTCCTTAGATTTCTGTGCAGATCTGAAAATACGCAGCGAAAAGATGGATGAAGGTCTTAAAGGAATAGTTCACCCAAAAATAAATATTCTGTCGTCATTTACTCATGTCATTCCAAACCAGCATGATGCTTTTTTTTTTTTCCTGTGGAACACAAAAGGATATGTTTATGCTTTCAATCTAATGAAAGCAAATGAGGCTTCAAAAATGCCAAACAAGCAACCAAAAATAATGTAAAAGTAGACTGTTGCTTTTGTTATATTTCAAGTCTTTTTACTGCAAAAATGACTTCTTAGGTTTTCATTAGACTTTCGACAAAAAAGAAAATTCTTCATCTTGTTTGACTTACGTTCTTATGTGTAACACAAAATTTATTTATTTATTTATTTAATTTTCTTTTTTCTTTTTCTCTTTTTTTCTTTTTCTTTTTTTTTTTCTTTTCTTTTACCAGTGTAATCTACCAAGAGCAGTCCAAATTACCGCCTGCTTTAAAACATGCTTTTTTTGGGTGTTAAATAATGGCGCAAATATCAGTAATTTGACGAGCACAAACGTTAGTAAATCACGATGCATGATTCATAACTCTCCTCCCATAAAATTTGTGTCTGAAAGGGAAACTCCTATGCATTGTCAATAAGGTTAGGCGCAAAAATAACACTGTCCACGCCTTTTCAGTGCTAATTCTTCACTGCACGTCTTTAGTAAATCCTGACAGTACTATTTTAGAAGATGGTTTGTACTGGTGCAAGCTGTTAGTAAATCTGACCCTTGGTTCCCATCGACTCGCATTGTATTTTTGTCCATAAAATGGAAGTCAATGGGAAATGAAACTGTTGGATTACCAACATTCTTCAAAATATCTTCTTTCCATCTACAGAAGTCATATGGGTTTGGAATGACATGAGGGTGAGTAAATTTGGGTGGACAAGTGAAAAAATACACTTTTATTCAGGATATCAAGATATTCATATCTTAAGCAGTGTTGCATCTCAAATTAATGTATGTTGTTTGAAGTTTTTTTAAATATTTTTGCTGGTAATTTAACTGAAAGTGTGCAAACAAAAATGAGACTTGAGCTAACGCAGATGGGTCTATTTTTGATTTAAAAAAAAACTCATGAAGGTATCATATGGCTTTAGAAAACCTGAATATGATGTACAACTGCTTTTATTGGGCATTTGTGCTGCATTTTTGTGAAGCTTTATGGAACTTGTCAGTCTGTGGTCACTAAGAAAGGTAGTTATATGGGATTGGAATGACATTAGGGTGAGCAGTTACAAACATCACAAAGGTTTGCTCCTTTAACACATAAACTGTTCGAATCAGTCTGTGTATGTAAACATATTTAGCAATGACCTAGAATCCAGGAATTAAACATTCAGATAGCTGCAAACCGGCACTCCATTGTCTGGTTGTTGACAGCTTTTGAATTACATGCTTTAATGCTGGGCTTTCAGATAAACATCCCACTGTACCCATAAAGAAACGTCGCATGCAAACCCATCATCAGCGTCCAGCGACTGACACCTGCTCACGTCCAGCGATTGGCAAAGTTTCTCATCTTTCTCTTCGCATTTGTATCTTTTCCTCTAATTATTCACCGAAGTCTGTTAAGTCATGGTGCTGTCCGAGGGGAGGGAGGGGGGCCCAGATGCAGATTAGGCTCCTGAAGATGAGGGTCTAAAAGGGATTTAATGGTAGAATGGATTAGAGAAATCCTTGTAACAATGTTAAATAATTATAGTTCCAGCCGAGATCAAAGCAGCATTGATTGAACCCCTCAAGCCTTTAACACAGAGAGGAAAGAGAGAGAGAGTGAGAGAGAGAGTCTTGGAAAGCAAAGATTGGTAAACTCCTGCTCGGGCCGCAGCGGCGCTCGCACATGTGGATTGACGAGGAAGCGTGTGGATAAAAAGATGTATCCTTTAGGAGAGCTCTGTCTGGCTTTTGTCACCGGAGCTTGAGATCCATTTGAGAGGTCTGATAACGGCGCAGACGAACTCGTGAGGGAACGTTGTCAGAGGCGCTCGCGCTGATACCTAAGCGTTTTAAGACGACTTATAGACAGACCGGAATTTAATGTATGCAAAGCACCAAGTTTGAGCGGAGGCTTTCAGTCGGAGTTGTTTATTTCCCATGTAATCAAGAAATTTTGACATGCCTGGCTGCCGCTCATTTTCCGAGCGAGGGTGTCTCATTCGCTGCTCTCAGCCATCTTACCGCAGGCTTTCTCTGCTAGTCTCGCACAGATAAGTGGTATTGTGCGAAATCAGATTGTCGTGACAATGCGGTACAGTAGAATTTGGTACTGAATGAGCTGGGTTATGTAGACGAGGTGGGTCGGAGAATCGATGTATTTAAAAGGACTAAATAAGGTGGATGTGATTTCCAGTGATGTCTGGCAACTGAACTAATGCAACAACCCGATGCATGAATGCCCGTTTGTGGGCGGGGCTCTGTTTTGTGTGTACTAGGGAGGGAGGAGCTAAGATTTGGTATTTCACTGCCACGCACACAGTGGCTGATTCTTGTGCTGATGAAATACTCAAGTAACTTGAACTCTTCGCTCGTAGTCTTAAAGTGTCCAGATGCAAATTTCTCCACTGATCCGAGATGTTAAGAGGTTTAAGAGCAATGACTTCATGCTTGTTAGCAATGGAATCAATCTGAAATGAACTGATGTAGTGAACAGGCTAGAATAATGCTGTACTATTTATTATCAAACTAAGATGTTTCCAACTCATTATTCAGATATGAATATAGACCTCTGTAGTGTGTTGGGAATGAATTTGTTTTGTGTTTTTGTTTTTATTGAATCTCTCAACTGGATTATCAGTGCCATAGACATGTTTCTAGAAAAAAATATATAATTTTCATTATATCACTCTTTATCTATTGTATCTATAGATATCTCTGAAACAGAACATCTAAAACATCTAAGAGCTATGGCTCATAAGTAAACTTGCATTTATTATTTAAATATTTTGATAATGTTCTCATTTTATAAAATTAAATATTTATATAATTTGTTAAATATGCTCTTATCCTCTCAAAAACTTGATATATTTGATCAAAAATACAGTAACAACAGTAATTGTGAAATATTATCACAATTTAAAATAACTATTTTCTATTATAATATATTTTAAAATGTAGTTTATTCCTGTGATGCAAAGCTGAATTTTCAGCATCATTTCTCCGGTCTTCAGCCTCACACAATCCTTTAGAACTCATTCTAATATGCTGATTTGGTGCTCAACAAACATTTCTTATTATTTTCAATGTTGAAAACTGTTGTGCTGCTTCATATTTTTGTGGAAACCGTGATACTGTGTAGAGATGTGTATAGATATATTAGCAGTCCCTAAATGTATTTTTTTCTAGAAACAATTCTGTCTTCATTTATTACAAAATTATTATTATTATTATTATTATTATTATTATTATTATTATTATTATTATTATTATCATTATATTTTTAATTTATATTTTATTTTTAATTTATAAAACAGAACTCTCTATGCTGATTGGGTGAGGCACGTTGGAAAGCATTATAAATAAAAGCTGACAGTTAATTAGAAAATGCATGACTTATACATGTAGTCAGAATTCCCCAATCCAAAGCTTAAGCAGACCTGTTGACAGTTACATGGAATATGGGCGGAATACAAGCAAGAAAGGGAGGGCAAACAGAGGGTGTGCTGTGAGAGGCATCCATATCAAAGCAAACGCCCCCCTTATTTGGGGGAGGAGAAGAAAAACTAAAAATGCACTCTCGTTATTCTTCCACAAACCCCAAAATACCTCCACTTCCACCAGTACAGTCAGACCATTCATGGAAAGCCTTTTGACATCATCTCAGCTGCAACAACAAATAATAATAATAATAATAATAATAATAATAATAAATTCTTCTTCTTCTTCTTTATTATTATTATTATTATTATTATTATTATTATTATTATTATTATTATTATTATTATTATTATTATTACTGCTGCTGTTGTTATTTTTATTTTATTATATAGGATTCCACATGAAACTTGTAGTTTCTTGTATGTGTGTGTGTTGCGGTATTCAATTATGCAATTTTCAGTGGCATATTAATCATCTTTTCAACAAACAAGTCAGTGTTAATTAAAGCAAAGCATGGATAAAGATGTGTGACTGGATCATCACTCTGTTTATCACCGCACACAGAGCCAGAGTCAAATAAATTCAGCCTGTGACAAGAATTTCAATGTCTGTCCTCTTTTCCATATCGTCTTAGTGAATGTGTGTGTGTGTGTGTGTTTGGAGAGAGGGAGAGAATGAGGAGTTGGGGAATGAGTGTGTTGTCATGGTAGCTCATCTTTTGTAAAGGTTCTTGACTAGAGATGAATTGATTTGTGGTTCGAGAGAGTCATCTGATTGTGAAATCTCCTGAATGATCTTTGTAGAGGAACACAGAAGAAAACTGTATTTAGATATACAGAGATTTAAAGGAGTTCTCAGTTATGTTTCATTTATGTTTCAATATGCTTCTATCAGAATGATGTTAATTCCTACAGATGCCATAATGATCTTTGGGGAGGGTTTTCTGCATTGGTAGCTTGGTAGTCAGTGGTTGGTAGTTTGATATATCTATATACGATCATTATATATATATATATATACATACATATATATATATATATATATATATATATATATATATATATATATATATATAATATGAAGAGTTCCAATGCAAAAGCCTCTAAAAGCCATCTTGGTCAAAAATGATATAACGATATATAACTGAGATAACGAATATAAATATATTTTATTTTAATATTTTTTAAATTTAAATATATATTTTAAAATTGATAAATACAATAATTTTAAGAAATAAACTTATGAGTATTATGTCTAAACTTTTAGTAAGCCAATAAGTCTTTAACCTAATTCATTAATTTTATATTTAATTAAAATTTTTTTATAGTTTTATTGTTCATCATATTTTTATTGTATTTTTTAAAATACATTTATTTGACCCCTAAAATAATCATAATGAAATATCATGACAAATTGTCAAAGATAAAAAGTTGTTAGTTGTTTCAAAATTCAGAATTGTTTTAATTCTGATCTGATCAATTATCAGTGTTGTACCAGAGCCTAATTATTATTATTATTTTAGAAGACTCTTAAAAGCATGAAATGGACTTGTCATGACTTCATTTTCACGGCTCAGGTGATTGGCTCAAAACAACCTGCCAGCAAAACTGAGCGCCCGTAAGCAAAGATGGCAGATTTCAAATGGTGCGTGTCCACAGGGTCCTGTGCCAGCCGCGCAGCCGCCATTGAAATGAATGGAAATGCTTCCGGATAGATTCTTCCAGGTTTTACAAAGCCGTAGGTTCAGACAGAGAGAGCTGTACTGGGACTGCAACTCCAGCTGCGGAGGTTCAGGCGTGTGTGGGCCGGCAGCTCTCTTCCTCTCTGACTTTATCAGCTCAAACACTTGTGGGCGAGACGAGGGCGAGTCTCACCCTCTATACCTTAAACACAAGATCTCTGTGGTTTGAAGCACTCGACTGCTCCTCTTTCCTCCGGTGTCGCTCTCTGCCAATCTGAAAGGCAAACAGACCTACACTGGAGCTGGTAAAATCACACACACACACACACAAACACTTCGTTTCTGCCGTGTTAGCTTGAATCTAAATGCACTCAAACAGAATGTTGCACAGGAGCGAGATCTGTTCTCCAGGAAGACAGACAGAGGGAGAGAGAGGGAGGAAAAAAAGAGAGAAATAGAAGCAGAGAATGATGGAGAGAGAGAGAAACCAGAGTCAAAAACCTCCACATAACAATGCCGGAGAAAAATCAGAACATTTTCCAGCGAAAGATGGGCCATTTCCAAATCCTCGTGCCCTATCAGACAAATTAAAGTAAATCAAGCATGAAATGAAGCAGGAGAGCCCGGAGATAAGACTCCTTTAAGTCCTTTCCAGATTAGGATAGGGGAAGAGAGGTGCATCTGCTCTCTGCCAGCCGAGGAGGCTAGCTTCTCATTTCACAATAGCAGCCTGTGTATAGGATTACTTTCCCCTGTCACCGACACACACACACACACACACACACGCTCAGTCCGAACGTGTCCTTAATGCGTCGACTCACTAACTTGTTTTACACGTTTTGACAAGTGATCTATAAATATACAGCAGCTAGTTGATCATGGAATGTGTGTGAAAACATATTTTAACCTATAGTCACGTTTTCTAATAGTGTTCCTGAAGCTCAACTGGTAGAATGTGGTGAAAGCAATGGCAAGGTCATGGGTTTGATTCCCAGGGAACGTGCATGTTTGTAATTTATTCCTTAAAGCATTAAATATAAATGGGTAGTTGAGAGGAAGTACTTTTAGGAAGTTGACATGCAGTGTGATGTGATATATTCTGTCTTTAAAGTATTTTAAACAGAATTTTGATCATTCTTTTAGAATTATACATGCCGTTTTATGGCCTCAAAGTAATTGAGAAATACAAGGAATACTTGTACTTTTAAATATTCATTTGTCACAACAGGATTATTACTGTTAAAGAAAACATTTAAAAAAAAATCAATTATTTCAATTACTTGAAATAAACTTGTTAACTGAAATAAAATAAAAATTATATATAAAAAAAAATATTTTATAAGTACTTCTCATTTCTGTTTAATTTATTTTGAAGAACTGAAATAACAAACTACTAAAAATAAAATTAATAAACTGTATGTACATATTTAAAAAATAATATAATATAAATGACAAAAACACAGTGAAATTACTGAAACTTCAACTAAAATTTAAGTAAAATCAGTAAATCAAAAAATAAAATCTAATTTAAAGTATTAACAAAAACTATGATCATATATCAATGATACTAAAATTACAATGCATCACAGGGTTACAAAAATGCTCAAAATTCAGATACTTCTTCTACATGTAAGGGGCACTGGGGCTAGTTGTCACAATGTCGTTAACTAAGGTTTTGAGACAAAAGTCCAATTACAAAAACTTTTTACTCTAGACAAAAGTTTTACATCGTATATAATATATGTGATATATATATTTGTACAATTTTATCTTCCAAACTGAAATTACAGTACCCAAATGTTTTCTATTGTGTGAACCAGTAAACACTGTAAAATGCTGTTTAATGGCAGTTTGTGACAACTTACCCCACATTATGTAAGGAGAACACAAAAGGTGAACTTTATTTTTATCTATGTTCAAAAGACTTTTTTGTAGTCAAAACTTTTAAGGTTTTTACATACATAAAATTAAACCTACTATGAGAAATATTCCCAGAGTAAAAGTCAAAAGTTCATATCCATGTTATTTTTTAGATGCAGTTTTCCTCCACATCCATAATTCTCCATATTTTGCAGATGGGCAGTTTCTTTTAAATATTATATTCTCGCCATAAAATTTTAGCATCAACATTAATTATTTAAGAGTTAGTAGATTACTGTATGAAATGATTCAAACACAAGCCTTCCTGTAGCTCAGTAGAGCAATGCGCTACCAATTTAAAGGTCATGGGTTTGATTCCCAGGGAAACAAGCATAAGAAATGTGAAATAAAAAATTGAAACACATATTTTGGTTTCAGAGTCAGAACTGATGTTTCTCCTCTTGACTTCTCCCTCATCAGGAGTTTGTTATTTATTAAACAGCGCGGCCGTGACCTTCTACACCCGGTGTCAGGTTTAGGCCTTCTATCACCCTCTATCTCAAGCCATTTAAAAACTCCTCCTGAAAGTGACTGATTTAACCTGCTTTTACGCCGTTTATATCAAAACCGGATGAGAGAGAGAAGGGGAGAGGGGAAAAAAAAAACTTAATCCATCTTATCTGTTGACTGTCAAACTGCTGGAGCTAAGACCACCTCACAAAAGACAACTGGGTCAGGCATGCAGGAGCGGCCGGATTTGTGCTGGAGGAAAGTTTGAAATGTGGTAATTGACTGCAGGGATGGCTGCGGATAGAGCTAATGACCCGCTCGAGCCACTGGAGAAAAACAGCACCTGTAAATGCAGAGGAAAAACAAACGTGTGTGGGAGATACGTGAGCTGTTGTGTGACCCGGGAGCTTGCTAGTTATTAACACACCCGCAGATAAGCGGGCGTTTATTTGTGTGCGTCTTGTGGAGGGGAAATACATCTGAACATTCTCCTTCAGATCATCGAGAACGCAGCGAGATTCTTTCAGAGGGGCTGAAAGCAGTATTCCCATAATTCAAAGTATTTGTGAGCGTTTCCAGTGATTGCAGGCACCATTAGTCAGTCCGTGCTGACAGGAGAAAGAGGAATTATATCCTACAAGAGCACTGAGATTTGTAACACATCTCAGACTATCAAATTTGTTAGCTGGAAAAAGTCTCCTCTAGATTCAGATAGGGCATCTTCCTCAAGTTTACGTCTAATCTTTTGTGTCCTGTCATTCAGAGTGACAGAAGGGAAAGAAGCTTTGGAGATTGTTGTCAGAATGACTTTGCTCAGGTTTTGATCGAAGTGAGCTGGAGGAAACTGGACCATCAAGGTTTAACTGGTTAGTTCCTGCTGGTAGATATAGTTAATATGGCATTTGGCTCTAAAAGCATCTTTCTTCATTGGTGATCATTGAAAAGCAGCCATGTATTCTGAGTCAATGTATTTTTAAACAAAAATAAATAAATAAATTTAATTAAATAATATTGTAGTAGATACTAGTCCTTTTTGTATTAAAGTAGTCCCATGGTATTCTTTGAAGTACTGTGTAAACACAATGGTACTTAATGATAATTCTGTACAGTACCATAATATTTATCAGGGCCAAAACTGTACATGTTGTCTCACTTATTAGTGAAATGAGCAAGAATATCTGGTGATATTTCCGTCTTTTGGATGAGACGTTAAACCGAGGTCCTGACTCTCTGTGGTCATTAAAAATCCCAGGATGTCCTTCGAAAAAGAGTAGGGGTGTAACCCCGGCATCCTGGCCAAATTCGCCCATTGGCCTCTGACCATCATGGCCTCCTAATCATCTCCATATCTGCTGATTGGCTTAATCACTCTGTCTCCTCTCCACCAATAAGCTGGTGTGTGGTGGGCCTTCTGGCGCACTATGGCTGCCGTCGCATCATCCAGGTGGATGCTGCACGCTGGTGGTGGTTGAGGAGATTCCCCCCCTTCTATGTAAAGCGCTTTGAGTGCCCAGAAAAGCGCTATATAAATGTAAGGAATTATTAGGGGCCAAGCACCGAAGGTGCGTAGGCACCTATTATATCCGTTAGCGTTCTTCTTCTTCTTCCATTTCTTCCACTCTTGAGTCTATGGCAGGCCATAGAACCGCTTGCGGGAAAGTCAATAGTAACCACAGCAAATTTGGAGTCTCTAACTCAAACTCTCTAGCGCTACCACTTGTCCAAAGTTGCACCCATGTTTATGCTAATAACGTTTGAACTGTAAGTGCTAGAAACAAAATTCATTTTCCGTCATGATAGTTTTTCCACCATTTTGAATTTTCTGAAAAACCTACTTTTTCGAACTCCTCCTAGGCCATTGCTTCGATTTTCACGAAAATTGAATCAGATAATCTTCAGACCATGCCGACAAAAAGTTATGGAATTGAAGTTGATTCGTAAAACCGTTCTCATGTAACTCGTGAACAAATTCTTCGAAAAACATGCAAAAATGGATGTGAGCTTATATCTCCGCAACAGTTTGGCGTATTGAGACCAAACTTGGTGTGTCTTATAACAAGCATGACCAGAGGCTACTTGCAGTGTTTTGGCGCAGTGCTACCTAGTGGTCAGGAGATATGAAAAATGGATATTTTTGCTTATAACTTGTGAATGGTTTGGCCAAAAATCACAAAAAGATTCGGTGCATCATGCCGAGTCGAATCATATCCAATTTTCCCATGTCAGCCATTTTGGGCGTCGGCCATTTTGAATCTTGTTAAAAAATGCTGTATTTAATGAACGCATTGACGTATCGTTACGAAACTTGGTATGCATCTTCGACACCATGCCCTGATGGTACGCAAAAAGTTTTGGGGCAGCGCTACCATGTGGTCAAAAGTTATAATGAAATTTCTAAAAATGCTAATAACTTTTGTTTACATTAGCCTATTGTAATCAAACTGATGTTGATAGATTCCTTGGTTCATGCCGAGAACATCGATACCAATTTTGCCATAATTGGCTGAACTTCCTGTCCGCCATTTTGATTCATGTTGAAAACCTATGTTGAAACTGGTCTCAAACTATTCCTTGGGTAATGCCGACAACATACATACCAATTATGTCATAGAAAGCCGAACTTCCTGTCTGACATTTTGATTTATGTTGAAAACCTACTTTTTCGAACTCCTCCTCAACCGTTTGTCCGATTTTCACCAAAATCGAATCATATCATCTTCAGACAAAAAGTTATTGATTTTGTGTTGATGGACAAAACGGTTTTCGCATACCACAGCAACGAATTTGAGGCATGATACCAAAATGACAGTTGAGGCTGTATCTCTGCAATGCTTTGGCATATTGACACCAAACTTTGTGTGTACCATTGTCACCTCACAAAGAACACACCACATCGATTTGATAACGGTGCCACCTATTGGTCAAAATTGAAAAGTCATTCAATAATATTACTAGTAGTTTTAAATTATTTTTCAGCCATTTGTATTACAATAATCTTAAAATGGTTTCAATTACTCATTGATGCAGTTGGTCTGATGCTTGCTTCTGTAGTGCTTGGCCCCGTAATTGCTGCTTGCAGCTATATTTATTATTATTATTATAAATGCTTATTACCATCCATCAACTGTATTTTGTAGTATTTTTATTTATTTATTTATTTATTAAGAAACTCACAAAAGACTGCATTTATTTGATCAAAAATACAGTGAAAACAGTCAGACTGTGAGATATTATTTTATTAATTTAAAATGACTTTTCTATATTCATTTATTTTAAAATATAATTTATTCCTGTGATGCAAAGTTGAATTTTCAGCATCATTACTCCAGTCTTCAGTGTCACATGATCCTTCAGAAATCATTCTATTATATTCAAGTCATGCTGATTTGCTGCTCAAGAAACATTTAATAATAAAAAAGTTATGCTGCTTAATGTTTTTGCGAAAACATTTTTTTCCCCCAAGATTCTTTTAAATAGAAATATTTTGTAGCATTATAAATGTCTTCATTGTCACTTAATGCATTCTTGCTGAATAAAAATTTATTTTTTTTCTGAAATCTTACTGTCCCCAAGCTTTTGAACTGTAGTGTATATCAAGTTGAATTACCTTTTGATTCCATCACTGCATCATTATAAATGCACAGTACTTTTTTTCATATGTCTAAGACAGACAGTTTCTTCTAGCATAAATAATGCATGTTCTCAGAATACTCCAAAATTCCAGTCTCTTTTAGAAAGAGGTTAGTTTATTAAGAGAGAGAGTGTATGTGTGTGTGTGTGAGAGAGAGAGCGAGGTAAAAAGGTCCTCGTGTGTTTTAAAACAAGTGTCTGCCGAGGAGATAATGGTAAAGCCGTGGGATAAAAATGATGCATTTGCTTCTCTTCGAGCTGATAATGGGGGTTTGGAAGGGGGTGGAGGAAAGTTCATCGCTTTCTTATCGAAGCGCTCTGACATTTCTCCTTCAGCTGTAAAATTTCAGATCACATATCTCCTTCAGAACTCCTGCACCTTTTGTGGAGTGATACAGAGCTCTCTATTTCTCTCCACGTGCCCCTCACAGTATGTTCATTTGCTTCATAAGCTGCTGTACATCTTGATATGTGACTCCTGCATTGTCACACGTGGCTGATGGGCATTTGTACCTTCGAACACGACAAATTCATGTGACCTTTTTTTTAAACATTTATCTTGATCCGATCCAGATCATCTCTCAAGTGTGAATGTTTAAGGATGACTATTAAAAACAAGGACTGTGTGTTTTGGGGTAAAATGCTGTTAAAGGTAAAGCATGCAATTTCTGCATCACTAGCTGCGTTTCCATTACCCTTAAAATTGCGCAAACTGAAATTGCAAATGGAAACACGTCAATTTCGCAAAAACTCCCATATATCGAAAAAAGTTTTTACACTCACGTGAGGTGGTTTTTCAAGCAGTTCGAAAAAGGAATATATTGCAAAACTGCAATGGAAACAGTTTATCACATTTACAGGTCACCTGGTGTATGTAAATGTCACATGATCATTCTTTAATGTGCTATAACCTCCAAGAAACACCTCATTCGTGTTCATTTCCATTAATGCTTGGATAACCCCTTATTTACACCACATACGTCTCCTTCGATTTAAAAATAATGGCTAGTGCAGTGGCTGCAATATACGTAAACCTACCAACATCTGTTGACTTATCGCAAGAAGAAAAAATTACATTTTAGTCACATAACATCGGGTAATGGAAACGCTGTCAATTCGCAATAGTTTTTTTTATCGACATTTATAAAATATCGCAAAAGTTTTGCGCAAATCTGTAATGGAAACCCAGCTACTGTCACCTTCCTCTCTAAAGGTTGTTTCTTTCTCTTCCTGTACTGTAATGTTGTACTTGTCAACTTTGTTGGTTCCTAAAAACTTACGTTTTCGTCTAGTTTTCATCTGTATTTTAGAGGTGGGAGATGTGACCCCCTCCATCCCCCATCGTCACGGGGGGAAACAAACAGTTGCCGTGTGCAGCATCTTTTTGTGGCTATCAGAGGAAGATCTGTGCACACAAAAGGGACATTCATGGTTCTGCCAGGGATCTGTGGTGAGGGGGAGCGGACCCCGGAGAAGAACGACAGATGATCTTATCTAGGGAGGAGTGGAGGGACGGGGGGATGGAGTTCTCTTCACTCATATCAACAGCTCCTCCGTGCCAAGATGGTGGCATTTCAGTACAGGTTGATGAGAGAGCTTTTGGGTGTTTCGACCCGTGAGCTCTGCCTGAGGACGCTTCATTAATACTAATAAACTGATCTTGCAGTTTCTGTTTCATTAATACTAAACTGATGGGTTGTGACCCAAAAACTAGCCTCAGTTTGTTCTGATAATGGCCACACAGAGAAAAACAATGCTAAATGCTAGTAGTAAAATGCAGCTACCCTGCACAGATTAAACTAAGCTGGTTTGATGGTCTTAGCTGTTTTTAACAGGTCTTGCTGGTCTCGCAGCCTGGTTTAGCTGGTTGACCAGCTGGTTTCTAATCCTCTGAAACCAGAAAACAGACCAACCTAACCAGACTAGGACAACAGGTAAGTTGTAACCTTAGGTTATAATTATGCTTGAATAATTTATACTTATTACTCAGAATAATGTGTGATATAATTGTTTTCAGTAATGTGCTAATCGGTTAACATCTAAAAAAAAAAATGCAAGGTATATGATCGTGTATAGTTAGGACAACAAAGTAGATAACCGTAAAAAATTAAAAAGTTAAACTTATCATTCCTGATGAGTTTAACAATGTTTTGTTGACTTTTTTTTTTTTTTTTTTTTTTTTTTTTTACAGTTTTTTACAGTTTTTATTTATTTATTTATTTATTTATTTATTTATTTATTTATTTATTTACAATTTTGGAACTAATTTTGGATTGACAATTGATGTCTAAAATTAAATAATAATAAAATAAACCTAAATCCTAAATATAAACCAGCTTATGTATTATAAAAAATAAAGTAAAGAACCATACAACTATTTGCTGGGATTGACAACATTTTTGTTGACTTTTTTTGGTACAAAATTGGTTTTCGGTTCCAATTTTGGATTAGCACTTGATATCTAGAATTAAATAATAATAACATAAAATCTGAAATATAAAATAAATATAAAATAAACAACCACAAAAACCTAAACTTTTTTTTTGTTTGTTTGTTTTTTTGTTTTTTGGGCTATCAATTTTGTATTAGCACTTGATATCCAAAACTAAATAATAATAATAAAATAAAATATAAATTGGTTTATGAAATGTAAACTATATTCCATTAACTTATTTAAAATAATTTTCATTAGCTCTACAATGAGCTACCCTTCCTCACTTTGTATATCAGGCAGTTTTGTACAATTATTTTTTACTGTATGTTTGACTCGTGGCAAATCTAGATAAAAAGTACATGCATGTCAATAACAGAGTGGCAAAGCCAGCATTCATCGGTATCCGTGCCAGATCTGAGCGGATAATCTGCGACTGTACATCTTGATCTCGTAATCTATGGCGAGTCCATATCTAAACGCTTGTGGCAAACATGGCGACGGTGGCAGGCTGGCTCATTATGCACACAGATCCGTATGTCGTCGTCTTGCCTCTCGGGCTCATGTCGTATCGGTAACAGCTGGGACGAGCCAGCTGGGACGTGAGGTTTCGAGACGTGGCTTGGAACGCTTGGCGGACGACTGGCACGTTTGTACTAACCAGCATTAGGACTTCAGATGTCCTTGTGCCGTACGCCTTTCTCATTCACCCCAGCATGGGATGCACGGAAGACTTCAGCGAAAGTGTCATGCCGGGCTAAAGAGAAACTTGTGCGATCATGGCGAAAGGCCACGAGGTCTTATCAGAGTAGGAACAGAGCACATCAAGCGGTGGTGGGCTAGCATAGATTTAGCCTGCCTGTGATGTGGACCAGCTGCGCTCCAGTGCTTAATTATTTCCCTTTAATGAGGTTCCCCACCTTCCATCAGGCTTGCGTGAATGCGCCGTTCTTCAGAGAGACCCCCCGCCTCCCAAATTCTCCCACTATCTCTGCTGAGCTCCATAACGGGCAATGAAGGCATTAGTGCTGGAACAGGAAATGAGGAAAATAATTCTAATATACAGTATATAAGTAGGGTTTCACATGCAGTATTTCACATGCAAGTACTCTGGAAATACCATGGCATTTTGATATTTACCATGCAACCGAATAATTACAGAATTCATTTACTACGGTCTTTAATAGCAGTGTGGTTCAGTAAATGATGTTTTAAGGCTAATAACGATAACCAATAATCTAACACTATGATTGATCTGTTTGTCTATAGTTATTCGTCAAATATTCAATTTATGCTAGGTTTACATGCTTTAAGGCATATGCTGAAGCATATTTCACTATATTGTAAAATTATGTAACCTAAATAACCATTTTGTGAAATGCCATCATGTATTGATATATATAAAGACTGGATGCACAATATATCGTTATCTGTCAATATTGGCTATTTTCAAACTGTATATTATAAAGTTGTTATGCCTAAACTGAATTAGTTTTTAATTTATTAAGGGCAAAATTGTATGGATTTTATTTCTTTCATTATCACTCATTTATTGTTGGTGAACATAACAGGAAAATATCTGCTTATCATTATTGGCCTTTGGCAATTTTAATATGGTGCATCCTTAAAGACATTTTTGTTTCGTTTTGTTTTGTTTTCTGTCAAAGATCATATTAGTACAAATCATAATATTACCATAATACATTTTCAATATGTCTTGGTAATACTGTGGTACTTTTTGCAACACTTTACAGTAAGATCCTATAAGGTAATGTTAGTTAATGCATTAATTAACATGAACTAACAATGAGCAATACATTTGTTATAGTATTTTTTTTTTTTTTTTAGGTTATTAAAAAAAAATACAACTATTGATTGTTAGTTCATGTCAGCTCAGGTCCATTATTTAATATTAACAGATAGAACCTTAGATTTTAGATTAGCTTAGTAAATGCTTTGCGACTATTTTTCATTGTTAGTTCATGTGAACTAATGTTACAAATGAAACCTTGTTGTAAATTGTTGTAATCTTTTTAAATTCTCATTTGCTCTTGCAAGTCTCTGTCGTGCGTTGTTGTGATATTTAGCAAATGTCTGGGAATTGTGGTACTGTCAGTCACAGGGGAATCCATACAAGCAGACTGGCGTGTTAGTATGTCACAGATATGCAGCTGATATCTGCAGTGAGAAACACAGCTGAATAGGTCATTTTAAAGTTCAATCAGTGCTGTACTGCTTTCAGCCCACAAAGACCATGCTGAAGATCATCTACCAACCAGCTTTTATTTAGCACAGGTCACGAAACACGCTGCACTACAGAAACACCTTTATGTTGTGTTCAGAGCATTGCAGACACTGTCTGACTGCAGTCAAAATCACACATGATGTCTCTTTAATGTCTGTTTCCAGATGGAGAACAAATGTTAAAGTCTCATGGTTCTCAGATGTTTCTCCTGAGAGTGTCCTCTAGAGTTTCAGAAGAGATCTCAACAATGTCTCAAACCAAAGATACCAAAGTCAGTAATCCAAAAGTCAGAGATCTCAACACGAACTTAAACATTTCTCATCAAATTCTCCCAAGACCAAATGATCCACATTCTAAAAAATAAAGGTTCCAAATGCCATAGAACCAATTTCACTGAACCATTTTTTTTCTTAGTGTGGAGAACATTTTAAACATCTAAAGAACCTTTTTCCACTTAAAAGGTGATGCCATAGAAGAACGTCTCACTTATGTATGTAACCCTCGTTCCCTGAAGGGGGAACCCACAGTGCGGGTATAAGAGGCAGCAGGTGCACCGCATTACGTAATTCATGTTTTCGCTGAGGAGCCGAGGTGGTGACCCGGCAGCTCAGCTGTGGTACTGCGACTGTGACGACGGGACGTGACATCTCCGTTCCCTCCTTCAGGGGACGAGGGTTACATGCGTAACTGAGACGTTCCTCTTCAGTCGGTCATGAATGGGATCCCTACCAAAGCGCCACAGGAGCTGCCCCCTCCAGTGCCCTGTGTAGGCCTCCTGGTCCTTCCTATAAGGCAGACGATAGGACCGGGCTCTACACAGAGAAGGTCGACTACTGCTGTTCTTCGAGCAACCCAAACAATAGGACTTGTATAACACTGGGAAAGTGTGCCTTTCCACCTGGAAAAGGCACACTGTGGAGTCACCTCCTTCCAGAGGGGGTTAAGTGACATTTACTCATGTGAAGTAACCCTGCAGGGCCCTATTGCACATGAAAGTCTCTGAGATGGCTCAGGCTGCATCATTTAGAGACGGCAGAACGTGGTCTGCCAGGGAAACACGGCTCTAATAATTGTACCGTGGAAATACACATATGGGATCCCAACAGGGTCACTCATATGGGCACTAGCCTCACTTCAGATTTCAAGAATTCATTGGCTGAAGGCCTGGCGCCGGACGCTCCACCACGTCTGGCTGCCAGAGTGCTGGAGGACTCGACAGGGTTTGCTCGGTCAGGGAACTCTCTGGAGAATTTAGGCGTTAAGGACGTCGCAAGCCAACTCTGAACCTCAGTGCCACTACCAGTTTGAGGTGAGAACACAGGAGGAAACCGGTTCGACACGCAGGCTATAGAACCTAGCGAACGTGTTAGGAGTCGTCCAGCCCGCAGCTCTACAGATGTCTGCTAGCGAGGCACCGCGAGCCAGCGCCCAGGACGATGCGACACCCCTAGTGGAGTGAGCACGCAGCCTGTGCAGGCAGGGCACACCTAGTGCTTCATAGGCCAAGGTGATGGCATCCACTATCCAGTGGGCCATCCTCTGCTTGAGTGGGCCAGCCTTCCCCTTCTGCTGTCCTCCGTAACAGACAAAGAGCTGTTCTGAGGTCCTAAAGCTCTGAGTTCTATCCATGTACTGTCGCAGTGCGCGTACAGGACAGAGCAAAGCTAGGGCTGGGTCTCCAAATGTGGAGTTTCCTCAGGTCTGGACGTGGGTGCCAGAGGGTGCCCCATTTCTGAGAAAGCAGATCCTTCCTCAGAGGAATCGGCCAGGGAGGGGCTGTCGCGAGGAGCATGAGTTTTGTGAACCAGGTCCTGTTGGGCCAATATGGAGCCACTAACAGGACCTGCTCCTCGTCCTCCCCGATCTTGCACAGTGTCTGTGCTAGTAGGCTCACTGGGGGAAATGCAAATTCACGCAGGCCCCGGGGCCAGCTGTGTGCCAGTGCATCCGTGCCGAGCGTTGCCTCGGCTAAGGAGTAGAACCACTGGCAGTGGGTGGTTTCTGGAGATGCAAATAGATCTACCTGAGCAACTCCGAACCGCCTCCAAATCAGCTGAACCACCTGGGGATGGAGTCTCCACTCCCCTGGAAGTGCTGCTCATCAGCTGCCTGATTGAACACTCCTGGGATGTGGATGGCATGAAGGGACCTCAGATGCTTCTGACTCCAGAGGAGGAGGTGGCAGGCGAGATGCGACATGCAACGGGAGCGTAAACCGCCTTGCCGGTTGATATACACAACAGTCGCAGTGTTTTCCGTGCGGACCAGAACGTCTCCCTGCCCCGAAGGTGTCCTCTGAGGTGGCTCAGGGCAAGGCGTACTGCCAGCAACTCGAGGCAATTGATATGCCAACGCAGTTGAGGACCCGTCCATACCCCTGACACTGCATGCCCGTTGTACGTGTCTCCCCAGCCGGTGGCAGAGGCATCCGTGAATACCACAGCATGCCTGGATACCTTCTCCAGGGGCACTCCTGCCCGAAGGAACGAGGGATCTGTCCACAGGCTGAAGGTTCTGCTTCAGGCCGGTGTAATCTGAACCCGGTGAGTACCGCTTTGCCACGCCCACCTCGGGACTCGGCCATGGAGCCAGTGCTGAACCGGTCTCATATGGAGCAGACCAAGCGGAACTACTACCGCAGCTGCCGCCATATGCCCCAGGAGCCTCTGAAAACATTTCAGTGGGACCACTGTCCTGCCTGATAAAGTCTTGAGGCAGTTCAGCACCGACTGAGCACGTTCCTGGGTGAGGCGTGCTATCTGGCTGACCGAATCCAACTCCATGCGGAGAAAAGAGATCCTCTGCGTTGGCACAAGTTTGCTCTTTTCCCAGTTGACCTGAAGACCCAACTGGCTGAGGTGTCTGAGCACCAGGTCCCTGTGTGCGCACAACTGATCGCGAGACTGTGTGAGTATGAGCCAGTTGTCAAGATAGTTGAGGATGCGCACCCCCCGTTCTCTCAAGGGAACAATGGCTGCCTCTACTACTTTGGTGAAGATGTGAGGAGACAGGGACAGCCCGAAGGGCAGGACCTTGTACTGATTTGCCCGACCCTCGAACGCGAATCGTAGGAATGGCCTGTGTCGCGGGAGGATCGAGACATGAAAGTACGCATCCTTCAGGTCGATCGCTGCAAACCAGTCTTGGGGACGGATGCACCTGAAAATGCGTTTCTGCATCAACATCTTGAACGGCAGCTTGTGAAGTGCACGGTTCAAAACTCGCAGATCCAAGATCGGTCGTAATCCACCGCTTTTCTTGGGCACAATGAAGTAAGGGCTGTAAAACCCTGACCTCACATCGGCTGGAGGGACCGGCTCTATCGCATCCTTCGCCAGCAGGACTGCGATTTCCGCACGCAAGACAGGGGCATCGACGGCCTTGACTGAAGTGAACCGGATGCCCCTGAACTTGGGGGGACGCCGGGCGAACTGTATCGCGTAGCCGAGTCTGTTGGTCCGCAGGAGCCACCGGGATGGACTGGGGAGTGCTAGCCAGGTTCCGAGAGACCGTGCCAGCGGGACCAACGGGGCCACCGATGTGCCCGCGGTGGGGCAGCTTGGTGGAACACAGGGACCCGGCCCAAGGCCTGTGACAGCCTGGCCTGTGACGGCAGGGGGCGGGGTCTGGGTGTGAAGTGTAACACTCACCTGATTCCTCCTCATGCGGGAGGAAACGCAGGAACCCGGCTTGAGGCTTGTGACAGCCCGGCGTGTGACGACATGAAGCGGGGACTCAAGTGTTACAGCCCTTACCTGCTTTCACGAATGGGCAAGAGGGGTGCTCTTGGATGGTCAACCCACTGCTGCCCGCTGGCAAGAGAGGAGGAGGGAAGCGAACCCGTGATGCACAGCTCACAACTCTCCTCCTCTTGAGACCCAGAGACTGAGGAAACCGCTCTTTTATTGAAGTTTTTGGTACGGCTGGCTTCTGGGCCGGCGGCGGAACAAAAACAAACCGAAACAAAAGATTTTCCCCTGGCCCTCCTCCGGGGGAGGGAGTGGTGCGGTCACCATCTCCCGATGAGCAGTCTCCTCCATCTCTGGGTTGCCCGTCTCAGGGCCTCTTGCACTTGCACTTGCCTCCAGGTTTGGCGGGGACTTGGACAGGCTGGGTGTCCTGCCTGCGACCGGCTCCACGACGCTGCCTGGTGGAAGGCTGCTGCGGCTGCGTGGGAGCATGGTGACGAGTAGGCTGAGGGACTGCAGTCGAGGTGGAAGCAGTATGTTTCCTCCGGCGCATGATATGTTTGATTGCCTCAGTCTGCTTCTGTGCTGCCGAGAACTGCTGGGCTAAGCTCTCGACAGCGTCGCTGAAGAGGCCGGTCTGCGACACGGGAACATTCAGGAACTGTACCTTCTCATGCTCCTTCATGTCAGCTAGACACAGCCAGAGATGGTGCTCCTGGACCACTAACGTGGACATCGTGACTGTGCGGTCACCTTCGTCGCTCGAAGCGCGAGGTCCATCGCAGCACGCAGTTCATGTAGAACCGCCAGGTCGTGACCACCCTCGTGCAGGTCTTTTAGGACTTTGGCCTGGTGGACCTGCAGTAAGGAGGGCGGAAGCCGCCTCCCCACAAGTTCTATAAGCACTGCCAATTAGACCTGACGAATACTTACAGGCCCGTGAGGGGAGACACTGGTCACCCTGCAGAGGGGTAGCGGCTGTTGTGCACAGTTGCATGGCCACAGACCACTCCACCGAGGGGATGCCCGTGTACCCCAAAGCGGCCCCACCATCGAGAGTGGTGAGGGCAGAGGAGCTACAAGATTTGTTTCGGGTAGTAAAAGGTGCTTTCCACGAACTTGTGAGCTCCTCATGCACTTCCGGGAAGAATGGCACCGGCGGGGGGCGCTGAGAACCAGCGCGACCCCCACTGAGAAACCATTCATCCAGCCTCAAAGGATTGGACCGAGGTGGAGGATTCCACACGAGCCCAACATTCTCAGTGGCCCGGAAAAGCATGGCCGTCATCTCTGGGTCTGACTCGGACAACGCTACCACACCCAAAGGGGGCAATGCAGCCGGGTCGTCATCCCTGGAGCGAGAGGGCCCGCCCTCCGATGCAGCGATCGACATCTGGTCGTCAGAGCGGGCACAGAAGGAAACGCGTGGTGCACTCTGTCCAGCAGAAGGCCCAGCACGCTCCGTCGGCAGCTCCACCAGCTGCAGAGTGCTTGAGGGGTGAGGAACTCCACTTGGGGAAGCCCTCACCGTGATCCTCAAATCACCTCTGACTCCACCGGACGCAGGTGCCGGGACGAACGCTGGATTGCGGCAGAGGGACTCCGCCATGTTTGACATAGTGGGGTCTTTTATGCAACTCCGAGATGGTCATGTCCCCACAAGAAGAACATGAACCATCCACAAAAGCTTCCTCAGCGTGCTGAATGCCCAGACACGTGAGGCAGCGATCGTGACCGTCCTGAGGTGCCAGGAAACGACCACACCCAGACATCTTTAAAAAGACGCAATCAATCCTTGCTCTTTTAGAAAAATGCTCTTTTAGTGCTGAAGCACGCAGGGGAGCTGGCCACCGCACACTCCTGGTGTGGCTGTCAGCATGAACTCGATAACCGTGAGACCGTGACCACCGCTGCTGTTGCAGTAACGCCTGCATTCTCTCTGCAACACCAATGTAGAGAGCAGTAGTGATGCACTACCACTCGGCTCCGAAGCGAAAAGATGAATTAATGCAGTGCACCTGCTGCCTCTTATACCCGCACTGCGGGGTGTGGCAGCCAGATGAGAGATACCGCATGCAATGTCCATTGGCTCATTTAGTTACACTCAAAGTGGATTGATCTCTCTGGCGAGATCCCATTCATCAGTCACCGACGTGACTCGGAG
Source organism: Spinibarbus caldwelli (assembly GCA_039654775.1). Classification (NCBI taxonomy): domain Eukaryota; kingdom Metazoa; phylum Chordata; class Actinopteri; order Cypriniformes; family Cyprinidae; genus Spinibarbus; species Spinibarbus caldwelli. The sequence goes on along the minus strand of CM077227.1, from coordinate 29,530,742 downwards.
TGACCGACTGAAGGGGAACCATTTTTGGTTCTTCAAAGAACTTTTCTGTGAACAGTTCTTAAAAGAACTATTGTGAAGAACATTTTAATCATCTGAAGAACCTTTTTTACTTTTAAGAACCTTTTGTACAATGGAAGCTTCTGTTAATGTTAAAGGTTCTTCATGGAATGATCTATGCCAATTAAGAACCTTCACTTTTAGGAATGTACGAAGAACATTTTGCATAATAGAAAATGGATGTTAAAGGTTCTTCATTGAACCATCAGTGCATCTTATTCTTAGGAGTGTGGCCTATGCATATTCATTTTAAAGCTGTACTCTGTCAGTAAGTCTCATTTGTGTATTTATTTGAATTTTAGGAGCAACATCTGAGCTTTGCAAACAATTCACGTAAATATTTTCACCGTGGTACAGATTCTCAGTCCTCGCTTTGCTGTAAAGAGCTCTGCTGTTGTTATGAGTGCTGTGACACAGCCGAACAGGATGCTAGCGGGAAGATAAAGCAGATAGCACTCGAGCTCCGAGGGATAAATCTCGCTCAGTTGCAGGTCGGCCCTAAAAAGCTCTCAACATTGCCACGAAAACCCGCCGGAAGTCTGCTCTTGAGATCCTAGTGACAAGAGCCCCCTAGCCCTCGAGAGACGAGAGTCATGACCAGGCAGTCTATTATAATAACTGTTTGATTAATCACTGTCCTAAAAAAGCACACAAAATCTAACTGATTAGATAGTGGCGCTCGGGGAACTTGTGGGGCTAGCTGTGCTATCCCGTGACACGGTTAATTAACTCCGAGCTCAGCGCGCCACTAACAAGAGGCCTCGGCCCCCTTCCTGGAAAAACAGAAATAGAGCCCACGCTGCCAGTCGCTAAGCCTGTAACATCTCAGCAAGGTTTTATCAGAGAGGGAAAGATGCTCTTTCAAGAGGAGTTAGCATCCCAGCAGTTTGACACGCTCCATCTGATCGCCATCAGCTCTGAGAACAGGTGCTGGAGTCTATATCAAATACTGCAGTCACTCGATAGAAGAGGCAGGAAAACATGCTATGAGGCTCAAATCATGGTTTTTGTGAAACAGAGACTCAGTGATCGCATATGCAGTGAATTTTGTACTAATGCAGTGAGTTAAATACCTACAATATTACTGTTATGGTAATGAGCTACATTACTTGGCAGAAGAATTGTTCATGTGATTATTATTCATAAGTGTTGTGAGATATTTTTTTTATTTTTTATTTTTTTTAATGCAAATGTCCTGCTGCTAGTGTTTTGAGTGGTTTCTAGGTTGTTGCTTACTTGCTTAGAAGAAGAACCAAGAACTCAAGTTTCTTTGATATTTTGTTCTCTAGATATGATTATGAGAAGTATTTATTTTTAAAGTAGTATTTAGTATTAAATTTAATATTAATTTTTAAATGGTAAATGTTTCTTACTGCGTAAACTCGTCGCAAATAATATAGGGTTAAAAAATTTTTTTTTGAAATTTTGATGCTGTTTACTCACCTTAAATATATTTACAGTCAGCTTGAAGCATTTATTGTGTGACACTGACTGACTGCCGTTTTCTTTCTCACAGGAGAGCTGGACCTGTTCAACAAAGATGGAGAACGACGGATTCACAGCCGCCAGCAGCTTCCTGTAGGAACCACATGGGGGCCTTTTGAGGGAAAAATTGAGCTAAACACAGATGCTCAGGTACGTTATCTCAAGTTAAATGTTGATGAGGGTTAAGGGTGAAGGATGCAATTTATGCTCTACTTAAAGAAAATTACACCAAATTAAATTCAGTGGTTTGTTAAAACAGAAATATCTGTCATTGGCTGAACCAATGGCATTGTTTGGGAAGATTTTAGAAACTTTTTTGCAAACCAAATTTTTTTGCAATCCTGCTAGCACAGAAATTACACTTTTCACATTTAACAGAGTCTCAGTGTTTGTTAATCAGTATTTGAAGCTGTTTGTTGTAAAAGGTGAAGCTTATTTTCCTCAGTCCATCATATGCATATTAACATATGAGAAAGATTACTGAACATAAACAGATGTTAATTGTGTTACATATAGATCATAACCCAGTGCTACTTGTGCATTCTGGTATCAAACTGCTCAAAATGACCTCCTTTGTGCTTTTAACTATTTCATCTACACATTGCATTACTAAATTCTTGGCTGATATTAGATCTACTAGATTTGATGTTGTTCTCACTGATTCTTCCAGTTAGGCTCAAGCTGTCCTTACGATTCTTCAGCCGTTAAAGAGCGAGCAAAAAAGAGGAAAGTGTTGACCCAGGCGGAAAGAGGAATCCTTTAGGATTTAACATTCCATTTTGAATGTGGGTTAATTTAAGCAATAGTTATTAAAAAATGTAACGAATCTCATATTTATCCTGTTAAGAAACATAAGAAAAAGTCCACGAGGAGTCTGGACTCTAAGGCCTCAATCTATGGGATTACTCTAACTCATAATTTATAACTTTATTAATTTTTTTTCATGCTTTTTTTTTCATCTGTACTGCCCCTAGAAGGTGCACACAAATTGGAATATCTTTTTGTTTAAATGTAATCAAATATTGCGTAATATATTTAAAGAGATAGTACACCCAAAAATAAAAATTCTGTTGTAAAGATTTTTTTAAATTTCTCATTTTGTGTTTCATAGAGGTTTGGAATTGCATACTTTAAGTGTTGGTAAATAATGAATAATTTTCAATTTTGGGTGCATTATTCCTTTAAAATAAAAAAAAAAAATTTGTAGCAGGTAATTTATAAAACCAAACATTGTGTGACGTTTTACAGGGTTAATACATGTAATGTCAGAGAATAGCATGAAAACCCCTTGAAGTAAAATTAGATGTCTTTGGAAAGAAAGCTCTATCTTCATGAATATTGACCCTTTAGGGGTGGTTATTGGTTAAACATTGTTGAATTTCCAATTCACTGTGACAGCACCTGTGTCACCCTCTTTAGTGTCTGATCTGAGAAAGACGGAATCTGCTGATGTATGATGTATGATATGGACTGAACCCAAAGTGGTGTCATTTTCACTCCTGGTTTATGGATTTGAATGCGACTGACTAAATTGAAGAATGATGTCTCAAATGTCAAAAGTTAGTAGACTGCTGCAGCATGATGAGATAGGTTGACATTGGTTCAGAGGATCAACTGGGTCAGTCATAGAATTTAATGTGGCATTCATGTCATTTACTTTGATTACATGTTTATGATTTCTAAAAAAAAAATCAGAATACTCTTCCAAGTTATTATTATGAATTATTCTTTATCTCAGATTAAAAATAGTGTCTTTCCTAACTAAGGTCAGCTGGTCAAAAGTATGCATGAGTGATATGCTGCTGATATTTATTGTGACGACTAAATATATCCGTGCAGTGCAGGACTGCTTAAAGTTATTGATGTGTTCAAGTAATTAAAAAAGCATGCATGAATGAGAAAATAAAGTGTGTATCATGCTTAATGTTAAAAAGAGATAATAAACCTCAAAAAGTAACTCAATGCGATACTTGATTTGACAGAAAGCCACCCCAAACCCAGAATTCAGTTCTATTTTGCTGGTTATTGCACTTGAATGATCAATTCAAAATGCATGTCTTGATGAATATGCATGTAAATACAATCAGTAATGTCTTAAAGGGATAGTCTACCTAAAATTGAATAAAGCTGGTAACCAAACACTTTCGATTCCCATTGACTTGCACTGCATTTTTTCTACATGAAGTCAATGGGAACTAAAGGGTTTAGTTACCAACATTCTTCAAAATATATTCTTTTGCGTTTCACAGAAGAAAGAAAGTCATACAGGTTTGGAATAATATAAGGTTGAGTAAATGATGACAGAACTTTTATTTTTGGGTCGACAATCCCTTTAAGTGAACGGAAACAGTTGGGAAAGAAACCGGATGTATGTATCAATATATTAGTTCCATGCATTAGGTCTTAAATTGACGGCAGCCTAACCTATATATTGTGATATTCTGTATATACTTATCATGAAATCATATTGCCAAATAAGATTTTGGTCATATCTCTCACACCTAGTCAAAAGATTTTTTGTTATACAAATTCTCAGATATAACTTTGTGTAGCATGCAGAAAATCACAAAAACTCTAGTGTTTACATGTAAAACAAGGTTCCAAAATGGGATTTTCATAGAGATGCAATAGAAGAAACATTTTGAGTTCCTCAGAGAACCTTTCAGTGAACAATTCTTAAAATAAATTTTTTTAAAATTGAATATTTTAATGATCTGAAAACCCTGTTTCCACTATAAAGAAACTTTTGTGTGATAGAAAGTTTCCATATTGGAGATTAATGGAACCATTGATACCAATAAAGAATGTTTATTTATAAGAGTGTGCATATGAATGAAAGTGAATAGAAAAGAAAGATCTAGTGTGTCCGTTCCTTGTATATGGTGAAGCAGGACAGACGTTTGGGGGCGTCCCGCATCTAGAAAGGAGTGACGTCGCCCTCCTGGGGTGAGAGGGTGAGAGAGATCTTGGCATCTGCAGGGCAGAGATAGGGTCACATGATGAGGGCTTATCGGTGCAGAGGGCACATCGCACATCTGATGTATGGAAAGGTCAGTGGAAACCAGAGGACTTCTGGGAGTTTACGATGCTACGCTCTGCCGTGTTTAAACATGAAACTCCTCAGATGCCCCAGTCTGGATGCCATCCATGTTCGTTCCATTCAAACGATTCACCCAAATGATTCCACACTCACTGAGTCGTCTCTCTCTATGATCACAGTTATTGATTTAACACTCTGGACCGGATCTCCAAAAGCTGTTTGAACAGTGAATCGTACCTAACGTGAAAGTGGATACTCTTTTTATATCATATTTCCTACATCATGTCAGAAATAATTGAGGAATTGAAAATAAAATTGCAAGACAGGCTGCTTTAACAGAGTCATTCTTTAAAATGTGACTTCTTTAAAATGACTTGCAAATTGATTGAAGATGTATTGTGGTGTCAGTGTCCGATGGATGTTTGAACTGCTGTGTCTACAGAGCGCTTTCTCTCAGCGTCTGAGTGATAGTCGCCTGAGTTCTCCCCTCTCCTGCCGATCAATCAGGCCATTAGAGCTCAATTACCCAGCAGCCCCTGCGCAGGTGAGCGACGAGCCCGTCCTCCCCCACCAAATTAACACAAATTAATAATGACACTCAGACATAAATGTCTGCCATCTGGGGGCCGGGCGGCCGGTGTGGGTCGAAGCTATTGAGTAGCAGGTGTCTTCATCACAGTAATTACTGGGCCTGGACTCAACCCTGACTACGGCCTGTGGCTCTGCGCCTCTCTCACTGCCCAGTATCCCTTTTAAGTGTTAATAATTGCAACCTAATAATGAACTACAGATTTACGGGCCCCTTCCAAGATGGCAGTTAGTTAAATATGGCTTTTAGTTCAGTGTTCATCTAATGAATGAGCATTTCTCTAATTAAAAAGCTTTGTTAAGAAGCAGTGATAAACAAGCAGGATCTTTGTCCTCTATTTTTTTTTCTGTCAGTTCTAAATTTACAGACAGCCTTGTCAATGGATGATTTGTGATTTTGAGTACTTAAGAAAGTAAAGTGAGGTGTTCTTTTATTTATTTGCAGCTTGTAATATATATATATATATATATATATATATATATATATATATATATATATATATATATATATATATATATATATATATATACACTACCGTTCAAAGGTTTTAGATCAGTAAGACTTGTAATGTTTTTTTAAAGAAGTCTCTTATGCTCATCAAGGCTGAATTTATTTGATGAAAAATACAGAAAAAACAGTAATCTTGCAAAATGTTATTACAATATAAAATAATGGTTTCCATTTTAATATACGAAAGAATAAAAATTTACTGACCCCAAACTTTTTAACAGTAGTGTATATTGTTAGAAAAGATTTCTATTATAAATAAATGCTCTTCTTTTTAACTTTTTATTCATCAAAGAATCCTGAAAAAAAAGTATCACAGGTTCCAAAAAAATATTAAGCAGCACAACAGTTTCGAGCGCTGAAAATAAATCAGCATATTAGAATGATTTCTGAAGGATCATGTGACACTTTAGACTGGAGTAATGGCTGATGGAAATTCAGCTTTGCATCACAGAAATAAATTATACTTTAAAGTATATTAAAATAGAAACCATTATTTTATATTGTAATATAATTATTTTATATTGTCATTTTGCAAGATTACTGTTTTTTCTGTATTTTTGATCAAATAAATGCAGCCTTGATGAGCATAAGAGTCTTCTTTAAAAACATTACAAGTCTTACTAATCTAAAACTTTTGAACGGTTGTGTGTGTGTGTGTGTGTGTGTATATATATATATATATATATATATATATAATATAGTTTTTTTTTTTGTTCAATAGATCTTTTCATTTGTCTGTAAGGCCTATTTAAAATTCACGATTTTTTGCTTTCAAGCATTCCTTTGTTAGTTAAAAATAATACATACTGTATTCCAGTTAAATGAATTTATTTCATTTTCAGCTCATTTTAATTCTACAAATTGCTGCTACCTCAATTGAAATGAAATTGGAAAAGCATTCTCAATTCATTTCTGAATGTTGCACAACCCTGGTAAATATTGCGTGAATAGTTTGTAGATTTCAGCAATTTTGTGTATCATTTGTCATCATTATTAAACTCTGTTTTGTAGATTGAAAAAAAAAAAAAAAATCATGAGTCGACCATTAGTTAATATGTTCAGGGACACCTATAGGAAAAAATATTCTCAAGTAAATGTATTTTTATCTTATTTGTTTCTCACAGAAGTTTGACTAAATTGAGTGCAAATGCTCTTCAGATGTTTCTCCTGAGAAAAAGACCACTGTAATCTTGCATTGACTTTCAGAAGATCCCTTAAACTGCTCAGATTCCAAGTCTGTTTTTATTCTTCCCAAGGAGTTGTAGGAGAAACATCTGAAATAAAGACTACTCTGGAGTCTCTATGACAGAGCATCCTCTGAGCAATCCAGATTCCTCCATGGAGGTTTCATGAGCCAGCATGAGCGTAAAACCAGCAGTCTAACTTTTTTGGTGCATGTAGCTTGTGTTTGTGTTTGTATATGTGGAGTGTCCACGGCGGCAGAAATGATGTGCTATTGTCTTCATTTGCACCCATCAGAGGGTGAACCAGTGTCAGTTGGGATCCTGGATTGTTTTTATGCTGTAATTCAGCATGAACCAGTGTATCGAATGAGCAGGAGGAATAATTCCAGCCATCATTGGGCTTTATCTCCTCCTCTTTGCTGTCCTCTTCCTCCTCCTATAGGTTTATTGTTCGTCCCAAACTTGAACAAGTGGCAGTGGATTTTTTTTCTTGCCGAAATTATATTTTTCTTCTTGTCATTACTTCATTAATCAAGAGCCGGGCCTTTGGAAAAATGTTTTGTTTTGGTGGCTGCAATCTATTTTGTGGGAGTGGGTGCGTGTGTTTGAAAGGGAGAGACAGAGAGAGAGAGAGAGAGAGAGAGTGTGTGTGTGTGTGTGTGTGTGTGTGTGTGTGTGTGTGTTGTTAATCTGTGCCTGTGGCAGGTTTCCCCTCCGAAACGCAGCGCTAAGCAGCGGTATCGCATGCCTATTGTTGTAGCCTCTGTCATAGCAAGGAGCGCCTGATGCAGGCCTGCACTGCTCTGATAAGAAAAGAGGATTCAACATGGCTAGAAAGACGAATCAGTGGGACTTGAGAGTGGAGCGCGCACATACGCACACAGACAAACATCATCCTCATGTTGGCACATGCATAACCAATTATTTACACTTACATCTAATTATATATGCAAGTGGGGTTTATTTGCTCAATAGCAAGAGAACTCGCACAACTGTATATTTGGCACGTCGTGCTCCTATAGATCTTATTTACATCTGAGGCTATATTTATCAGAGAGAATATCTCCCCGTTTGTAATGTCGCCTGCTCGTGAGCTTTAACGGGATTTTAATTCCTTGTTGGACACAAAAATTATTTTGGCAACCCAAATGTGGCTTTATCTAATGAAATAATAGGCCTGAAGTTTAGGCGGGGAACCAATTTGCGATTGCATGCATCAATTACTTTGCTAGGCTTTAACAAGTCACTAGACCGCTGACGTCTCGGACTGCTGAAATGAAAATGGCTCTGCTTTTAGTGTCTGACTGAGGGTGAGTGGGAAAAGTGACAGGGCATGTAAAATCAGCACACAACTACATTTTATGAAGAAAGTGTGTGTTTGTGTATGCAAAAAAGCCCACGTTCAAGTCTCTGTGATGCTCTGTTTGCTATATTTTGCTCAGTGTTAATCGATGGGGTTTTATTGTCCACTAGGCAAACAATCGCATGATTGCTTGGAAAAGTAATAACAGTATAGGACAAACTAGACACTGACGTTTAATAATTAGGGTCAGGAGTTTGGGGTCAGTAAGATTTTTTTTTTAAAGGAACTAATAGTTTTATTCAGCAAAGATGCATTGTTGATCAAAATTTATAATGTTACAAAAGTTTTCCATTTCAAATAAATGCTGTTCTTTTGAACTTTCTATTCATCATGAATCCTGAAAAGAAAAAAAAAATTGGATCATGGTTTACACAAGACATATTAGGTTACAAACCTGTTTTTAACATTGATTATAATAAAAATGTTTCTTGATCAGCAAATCAGCATATTAGAATGAATTCTGAAGAATCATGTGACACTGAAGACTGGAGTAATGATGTTAATATTCAGAATATATATAGAAAAACAGTTAATGTAAATTGTAATAATATTTCACAATATTACTGTTTTTAATGTTATCAATGTGATTAATGATCAAATTAATGCAGCTTTGGTGAGCATAAGAGACTTCTTTCAAAAATATAAAAGAATTTTACCAATTCCGATTTTTGAATGGTAGTCTGTAACCCTATTTTGAGCAATAGAAGTAATTTAGAATCACTAAAATGCATCTCAAGTTCAGAATATAGTTTTTAGAAACTCGAATCAGATAAGAAATGATTCTAGACTGGCAGAACTTCATTTGAGAAGTTTGATGCATCTTTTTCCTTCAACGTGAGGTTTGTTATCTCCTCTGAAAGTACAGTGTCTTGCGAAAGTATTCATACCCCTTCATTTTTTTCATGTTTTTTTTTTTATGTTGCTGCCTTATGTTAAACTCCTTTAAATTACTTTTTTCCCCACATCAATCTACACTTCGTACAACATATTGACAAAGCAAAAACAGAATTGTCACAACTTTATTTATAAAACTTAAATTTATAAAAAAAAAAAAAATAAAAAACTAAAATAAGTACATTGCATTAGTATCCATACCCTTAAAGCTGGAGTCCGTAACTTTTTTTTTTTTTGTTAAAAATGATCCGAAATCAATATTTGAGAAAGTACATAACCAGCCAGTGTTCAAAACTATCGCCTTACTTTAGCCCGATTCACAACGGTTAGTTTATAATAATGTTTTCTAATTTGAGTGGCACGGGTAGGTTTCCGTGCGAAATTCGAGCATGGCACTGCGTCATTACGTCACATCTGTAAACATGAAGAAGTTTTTCCGGCTACTAGGCTATGGCACGTGAGGATCCTGCAGGTGGTGGATCATTTATAGCCTTTTCTCACAGCAGCTCGAATAATTAAACTTATCATTTTGATGGCGGATTGTAATCCAGAAAGGATTATGTGTTTATGAAACACATGTGAATGAAATTAAATTATATTCCAGTTTTAAATGTGGTTCTGATTACAGATAGCCAACGTATTTTAAATAGAACCAGTTTGAAGGAAGATTAATTTGCTTTTTGGATTAAAAGAATTTCTTAATATGAAATTTGAATGGTATGACCATTAGATATTAGACTGTACAGAAATTGAAATCTACACGCTAATACTATACTCAAAAAATGAAGGGGTATGAATACTTTCGCAAGGCACTGTATGATTAAAAATGTTAAATTTTACTACTCATTGTCCAGTTAAACAGCTTTATGTTTGTATGTGTTCTAGCCTGTGAAGACTAATGCTGCATTTAAGACATCCTGGGAAGTTCATATTAGCAATTTCAGAAATCATAAATTCAAAAGTGCAATCAGCTTTATTTTGGTCATAATAGAAAGACACATTAGGTGATTTCATATTTCTTTACCTTTTTTAAAATTTTTTAGCAAATCAACCAATTAAAGAGCAATGCGTGCACATTAGATGGGTGATTCTTTCGGAAATCTTTCACATAGTGCGACAGAGAATGAAGTGAATGAATAGTATTTTCTAGCATGCAAAATAGTACACTCAGCAACTTCATTTTGGACCAATGCCAATTAGTATTCACCATGTTTCTTTAAATGACATGAACCTAACTCAGAAAGTTTCCTGAGTTTCCTGCTGGTAATTATGATGATGTTGTGACGTTCATGTGCACTCATTTCCCAGATACAATCATTCTGACATGACTTGAAGGCAGCTTTAAAGAAAATTCAAACATCACGCCCTTTAACATCAACATGAAACGATGTTCACGACTCATCATACTTCCGTAATGTGGCATATTTCTAAATGAAACTATACAGTAGGGCATTTTATTCATCAGGAATTTATTGGATTGTGAAAATTGGTATATGACAGATGGTTGGAGGACAAGGGTTGAAATATTACATTTTGAAATAAGTTTACAAAGACAAACTTTCTTCTCTTTTGGAGTAAATTAGGCCAATTTTGACTCTAAAGTCTCTTTTTATTGAGTCGTTCATGAGTCATATTTATTTGAATAGATCTTGTTAATAAATATAAAGCTTGCTAACTAAGCATCAGGGGTTATTATACCCTGGAGTAAAGACACAGGAGGTCCAGTATTCATGTCTTTGATTCAGCAGCTTTACCAGTTACGTGCTCTGCTGCTGCGTTTCAGGGTACTAGAATTCAACATAAAGCACATTCTCATATTCAAATCACCGTGTTTGACAGATGAATGAAATGAGTCAAATCTACAGTCCAAGGTGATGTGTTCTTTGTGTTGTCTTTAATAGCTGTGTGTGTTTTTAAATGACTATGGATCAAGTTGAAAACCCAATAAATTAATAGATTAGTAAATGTTTTTCATGTGCAAGTGAAATAGAAAATAAACAAAAAATGATTTGTTTTTGTGTGACAGCGTGCCTAAGTATAAAATCGGCCATATAGGCTTTCACGGAGCTATTGCTTTTGTACTTTCCAGTGATGATAGCCTAAAAAGCTTGGAATAAACTCAGTAAGGATGGTTTTTTGAAGAATGTTTACTTCACTAATTATTATATGCCAAAAATATTATATCTAGATGTGTCTGAAGGTCTTGTTATAGATGAGGACGTTGAGTTCTGTTATTTGCTGTGAATTCAGGATGAACATGCTTTTTATGATGTAAAGATATATGACATTTTTGTAATCAATCATTTTGAATTTTTTGGATTTAGTAAGTTGTATCATCTGAGTGAGATGAAATTAAACTAAGCAGACATACTAGACTACTATCAACTATTGACACAAAATTCTGCAGAAAGCCACAAATAGTCATTCATAAAGTTTTACACATCTTTCACCATGTAAATGTTCATTTATCAGATATTTTGACTAATTTGACAGCTTTGATAATATACTTTCACTGGTGTAATCTGATGTAGTCAGGTTGATTCAGCCATATTAAATAATATTTTTGACTTAAAACCTTATATATTAGGTGAAATATACTTTTAGCAGGGCTCCAAACTGCGACTAAAATGCTTTTTTGTTTTTGCTGAGGTCGCCATTGGCGACTATATATATTTACAGATTATGACTTAAAAATTTGTATGTAATTCCTTTTTTCCTGATTGCTTTGCGATCACATCTTTTGTTATGTTCACGTATTAAACTGAGATGGTGCACATCAAAGTTTTAGTGGAAAAAAAGAGTTTAAAACAGCCTTCATCTCTGCAGCACAGCAGCCTTGACGCACACAGTTTGCTAAACGCACCGCGAGAGAGATCGGAATGACGGAGACGTGCGAAGTGAAAGTGCAAAAAAACAGCGTCTATTTCGTGCACAACTTGAACAGGAAAAGCTATCAGCTGTGTGGATATTGGCAATATCGTTAACAATTCTCGTTTATAATCATTATTAATATGGCTTCTTCTCATCAAGATCTTAGTCTATGCTGTGTTCTGTTAATGCGTGAACTTCATATTATTTGAAGCGCACTTGCCGTCCAGTAATCACAAAAAGACTTGTGCTTTGTTACTTTTTAATAAATAAAGTATCAGCTTTAAAATTATGCCAAATTCATAACGAAATTCAAACATTAAATACAGTTTTGGCGCTCTTTAATGCGCCAGGCGCGATTGCTTTAGCGCCTCAGTTCAAGCGGCAAGTGGACCCATTATATCTTTCTCTTTACTACTATGGTACATAATGAACATGAATTAACATCAAAAGGTAGGCTGTTTTATAAGAGAGCCTACAGTACAACTTACTAAAATGTCTCATGTAAAAGCTCATTTAGTGTTTCAAACTGCGGGAAACATGTAAACCTTGTAAACATTGCAACGTAATATACATTTACCTCACACTAACCATTTGGTGTCCATAAACTCATCGGTCAGCTAGAAAAATAACTATAAAGAGGAGCATTTTGCTATATTTATGCGCTATTGCATATTCATATTTTTGCTTAACCTGTTGTCTACATGATTCAACTCCTCCTATAAAATTGTATTTTACTAATTAAGAAAAACAGACTGAAAGTGTGAAAGACATACACTCTTAAAAATAAAGGTGCTTAAAAGGTTCTTCACAGAACCATTTTTGGTTCCACAAAGAACCATTCAGTCAAAGGTTCTTTAAAGAACCATCTCTTTTTATAACCATCTCTTTAAAGAACTGACAACTTTTTATAATCTGAAGAACCTTCTCCACAAAGAACCTTTTGTGAAACAGAAAGGTTCTTCAGATGTTAAAGGTTCTTAAAGGTTGAACAATTCTTTGTGACTGTATATTTCAAGTTGGAAAAGACATTTAGTTCCCACTTTAAGTGAACCTTAGTTCCCAGGTCATCTACAAGATGGATTAAAATGCTGATAAAGTCAAGAAAAGATGAGAGAAAAACACATGACAGTTGAAATGTTAAAATGTAAAAAAAATAATAATAATAAAAAAATAATAATAATAGAATAAATAAAACACGTTTATTCTGTGGCACCTAAAAAAATAATTGTTTTTTTCTTATAGGAGCCAATGGCCCCTTACTCGATTTTTTTGTCTGGAGCCCTGTTTAGCCTAACTAATGAATGTTTTCTGAATTTATTATGCATAATTTAGCAAAGATTGATCAGATATTTTGGCTAAATTAATCATGTTTGATGTAATCTAATGTAGTCCAACTACATGACTTAAAGCTATGTAATTTAGCATATTTTTTATCTAAACAAAACATTTTATGAATTATTTTTCCCATAATTCTACTATATTGCCACACAATCAGCACAGAAATGTGATAAAAGTGCACAGATTTCATGTGGTTCGGCCGCATTTGGAAATTTTTACATTTATGTACTGTTAGTACAAAAATATTTACTGAATGTAGTAAATTGAAACTAAGCTGATATAATGTTCATAGTCATTCTGTTGAATCACAAAATTGTACAGAAATCTCCACAGATCTGCACATGAGGATCTTCATTATCATATAATCAAGTCATAAAATTTTGCAGAAAGCTCCACAGAAGTGAAATGGTAGTAGTCCATAAAGTTCTACACATTCTTGAGCATTTATCAGATATTTTGGCTAACTTGATAAGGCTTTAAACTTGAATAATACTTTCATATTAAATAATATTTTTGGCCTAAACCCATATAATTTAGAATAAGTATATTTTTAGCTTACCTGATGAAATGGTGTTCTAAATTTTTTATGCATTATTCCACAAATTTTCCCATAAAAACAGAATAGAAAATGTGATTAAAATATGACAAAATTCTACAGAAATTCACAGATCTCCACAGATTTAGACAAGCATTCGTCATAAAGGTTCTAGCAAGGTTCCCATGATCATGGAAAAACTGGAATTTTCTGGTAAATTTAAAATTGGGGAAATAATATCATTATGAAAATTTCTGTGTTGAGTCAATAGGTATAATATATTTAGCTTTTTGTGAGTGCAATCGTATTGTCTATATACATATTTTCAATAAACTTATTCAGTAAGTATGAATGACTAGAGACTGTATGGAAAAATCATGAAAATTCATTGGTCAAAAGGTGTTGGAACCCTGTTTTAGACTCTAAGAGAACCAAGTTTGAATCCTCTCAACGCCTGTTTTTCATCTGATCTCACCCTGCTAATGAAACTATTGTAACACACAGTGGGACTAGAGCTGCCTGAGGGGATACAGGGGACCTGAGGTCACGACCTCACGGCAGAGGGGTGTTTGGGATTTATTCTTCCTCCCTCTCTCTCTCTCTCTCTCTCTCTCTCTCTCTGAGGGATCCTCTTAGCCTGTCTCCAGCTCTCTGACAGAAAACGGGGGGTGTGTGTTCTCTCCTCACAGCGCCAGCGGCTGCCGGGGCCACAGATGACTAGAGCTGAGATAATACATGCTCGACTTGATCTACAAGTGAACCTGACATTTCCCCCTTCTCCTCTTCATCACTGCATGTCCCAAACAGGCAAACAGATATGGAGGGAAAGCGATAAGCGGCCATCACTTTGTGACTGAAGTGATGGCTACATAGTTTAGCACAATCAGGGCGAAGACACCGTTAAACGCCGCGTCACAATTCATGGTGTCAAGTTTGTGAATGATACATCCACATAGACATCATTTGACAAGGGCTCTTTCCTTTTAGTCAGTGTGCAACAAACTGGATACTTTATTTGAGCGTAAGCGCCGCAGGCTGCATTTTGAAGATTTTATTAAAATAAAGTAGGCCAAGATTTTACCAGAAGAAAGCAACACAACAGCATTGCATTAGGCTATTGAACTGTTTATTTGTGATTATCTTGATTATTACATTTAATGCTTAATGTGGTTTGTTTTATCATATTACTACTTTTGCATGAAAGCACTATGGTGGAATCACTGCATACAGCCTTCTGTGATGGTTTTACTGTAGAGGAAAAAAAGGACAAGGTAGATAACTTTGCACAATTGGTTGCTCATTTTCTCTTAATGAGTCAGTGGAGCCACTGACAGGAGCTGTTGAGATGTTCGGTGGTCCTCAAGAGCAAAAGTGACCTCAAATCAGTACTGAGACTGGCTGAGACTCTAGAGACACATGCTCTGAATGCATTAGGGGACACATTAGCCACCAGGAATCTGTCAGGGAGAACGTGAGGTAATTTTATCCATCTGGACTTACAGAATGAGCAGGAGATGCTCTGCAATTGCACTGAAGCTAACACTACGTTAAAAGTCTTAATGAATGTACTTTATTCGTTTTCTGAAAAGAACAGGGACATTGAAATTATGCTTTTTTGGACTTGCTAATGACTTGAATGCACCTCTTCTATAATTTCATTCAGACGTTGTTTTCAATTTCTGAATTAAAATTATAATTATAAAAAAAATACATTTGAGCATGAAGTGTTAGTGAAGGTCAAAAAAAAAAAGTCTTAGATTTAAAAGCTGAAAATCCTGGAAAAGTTTTTGGCATAAACTTTTATTATTACAATTTATATATATATATATATCAAGATGAGTTTGAGTTATTATTAGATATTTGTAAAAAAATAAATAAATAAATAAATGAATACTGTAAAATATATCTCAAAAAAATTTTCCCCAAAATATTACAGTTACACCACATTAGAGTGACTTAAATAATTTTATGTTTTGAAAATAGTACAACTGTTTTTAAAATGTATGAATTCAACATGAATACAAATTTTATATTTTTGGGAACTTGGCACTTGTGTTTTCAGACTAGATATTTAAACATTTCTCTTTGATCATCTGTTTATCTTGGATAATGGTGGTTAACTCTTGGTTAAAGGCAGCATGGAAGCTGGTTAAGCTAGTTAAGAAGCCTGTTGTTGACACCATGATAGTCTTTTCAGCAAAGTAGAGTGTGGTGTAATGGTTAAGACTAAGGGCTGGTAACTGAAAGGTTGTTAGTTTGATCCTCGCTAACAGCAAGCTGTAACTGTAATTGCTTCAAATGCAATTTCTGTGGCTAACATATGAATTGACGTCAATGGTTTCGCTTTGGGAAGGTTTTTTTTTTTTTTTTTTTTTTTTGTCTGTAAAGAAGTAAAAACTAACGCCCGCCTAAAGCACCCCGAAGTTTGATATTTTGCATAACCTCAATCACATCTGAATTAGCAAGAAACAACATAAGTTTGTCCACAGTGTTGTCTCCCTCGGTTTGCGCCACGTCTTGCCAAAGGTGTTGGAATACGCCACGGCAGAATCCACGGCGAACACTGAGGGGGAAAATCTAGCACAAGGGAGAAGAGTTTGAGCGATGCCAGCTGCTTTGCCATCTGTCACTGTCAAGTCTCCACTTGTGGGACACTGAAACAACTTCCTTGAAAAGTAGCCGAGATAATCCACAATAGTTTTCACTTGCAATCTCGATTCCCCTGTTGGAATTCAACATTCCACCGTGTGAAGCGGAGATGGTTAATTGGTGGCGAAATCCAGGAGATGTTGGCCGTCCTTTCACATACATGCACATATTTTGAAGTGCACGACGAGCCAGTCTTGGCAATCGATTCTGAAATTGCCTTTCAAGTGAATAAACGTGTGATATATTGTCTAGTTTTGAGCTCGGAGCCAAGTTAGGCTCGCTTTTAGCAAATGAGTTGTGTTATATCAGCAGTTCACCAGTACCGCTTCTGTTTTTGTGTTCTCATACATTAAACTTAACGCCCAAAGTCTACTTGCCCTAACTTGCGCTTGCTTCCTCACAAGCGAGAGGCCACAGCCGAGGTCCTCGTCTCCTCTTGTCTTTTGTCACACAAACGCTCATCAAACCAGTCCAGATGGAGGAGCAACACTAAATGAAAGTATTCAGTGTGAAAATTGCAGATTTTTTGCAGTGGTCATCTGGTGCGCTATCACAGAAGCCTTTTGTGAGATAGAAACGCTTGATAGAGGCTGCAGAAGTCTGGACAGCGTCTGGCCGTCTGGCCCGGTGGTCTAGCACATTAGGCGAGGGTGTACGAGCCTGTCAAAACAGGAAAATTAGACCAGGGGGGTCGTCAGTAAACTAATTGGGTAACAAAGAGCATACGCAGCCCCGCAATCCCTCACTTTAACGGTCGGCGAGCAGAGATAAGGGAGTTCACGTCTAATGCGTTCAGAGGGGGGAGTTCACTCTTATTTATTTACCTATGACTCAATATCGAGAATAATTTTATGAAGACCCCATCTCAAATCACGTTGCGCTTTAATGCTGCCCTGGAAGATTATGCAAATGGTTGCTACCTCATGCTGAGAGTTTTCTTCTCCCACATTCACTCTAGTATTCAGAGGTTGTATCACATCTGATCGTGTATCTTCCATTCCTCGCATCTAACGATGAGAGGAATCTGCGCAATGCAATGACGTTTTGTGCGATTGGTAGCCCGGCAGATGCCACCTGCCTCCTCGGGCCTCCAGGTATGCTGATATCTGTACAGGTGTACGGGACGTACAGAGAACACCTTGTTATTGGCCCAATAGCTAGCTCTTGCTGTAGGAATCGACTGCAAGTTGCATGCAAAGATCAAAGAAGCCCGCAATTGGTTTCAAAGTGGAAATTTAAATTGAAATGGCGGATCTATGGGGAAGGCACGCCATTTTACCAGCCAAATCTGAGCACAAGAGCAGGGCATGTTCCTCTGCCTCCTAGACATTATTACAATGCAAAGCAAACATTATGAATTCAGCGTTGCCATGTCCCCTGAATAATATGCGTGCGAGTTATGCGCAAAGTGCATTCAACTTCACACGAGTCGGGCAATCGAACACTCTACCTTTGTTTGCTTTCAAGTCTGCTTGAATTTGTTCAGGTTGTGTTGTGTGGCTGTTTTTATTCATTGTAATTTCAGGCTAATTTGTGCACGGCCAATATTGTTGCATCTACACAATGGCAATTGCTATCCACTTAAGATATTGGCACACTTTAAAGAGATTGATGTAATAATGACGTTTCTGTCATTATTTACATTATTTATTCACATGATATGATAAACCCTGTTTTTATTTAAACCCTGTTTATATGTTTTATATATTTAATATTGTTTTTTATGTTTTAATATATTTTATATATACATTGTTTTATTTTATTTTATTTTATTTGTTTTGTGGAATTTTTGAAGAATTTTTACAGAGCTCTTTTTCATAATTCATAGACAGTTCATAGTGATAAAAAAGACACTATAAAGTATGTGTTCATATGATTTATTGTGCTATTCTGAAGTTATACAGTAACTTTGTGTGATTTACTAAAAATCTTCCCTCAAAATCTCTCAAAATATTCAGCATTTTGCATCAGTTGTCAATGGTGTTTAAACCTGCCATGATGCCTTGACACTCTATTCTTCAGTGATTTCAGTAATTCTCAGTGATAAATGGCTTGCATTTCTGTTTTTTCCTCATGCAAATCTATCATTTAGCTTCATGAGACTATATAGCTCACAAATCAAATGAACAATTTTATAGCTCTTTTAGGTTGCACGCAAAAACCAACTGGCATACAGAGGGTGAGTAAATGATGACAGCATGTTCATTTGTGGGCGAACTATCACTTTAAGTGCATTTCTTTTAAATTGTGCCATTATAAATCTGGCCCATCACAGTATATCGCTGGGTACATGTACTAATGAAGTCCCCAGCAGCCCTCTGACTGTACCGTTCAGCCCTGGAGGAGAGAGACAGCGACAGGAAGAGCTCCTGTCCTGGAGGCTAAGTGCTCATTAAACCAGATGGCATTAGAGCTGAAACCTTTCCGTGCCTTATGCTTCAAAACACGTCGAGATGACAATATAAGTCCAATGTAAGGTGCTGGCAGGTATCTACCCCTCATTTTGTAATTCATCAGATGAACCAATCACCGTTCAATATCAGGAAATGCGACGTGTCAAAAAAAATGAGAAATGTACAGCATGTCCTTTTTATTCGCCGTTGTTCGTAATCTCGATTAAAGGCCGTTCGAATCCGTGTCGGCCGTTGTTTAGGGGGTAAATAGGACACATTTCCGTCTTCAGAAAAGATTGCGATTAAATCAGCACCGAGTCGAACTATGTTTTAAAGCAAGGTGATTTTGAATAAATATGCATGGTTCCTATAGCAACGGCGAACAGTGCAAAACGATAGGCCCGAGCGAACCTCAATGGGTGTTCCTTAAAAGATTGGTTGAGCCGGAGTGATTCTCAATTTAATCGATTTCAAACGAAAAAGTCAATTTAACAAAGTTGAAAAGAGAAAGCCGCAGAGAGGCAAGGAGGAGGAGGGGGGCTGAAAGCATTCTTTTGCACTCAAGCAGTAAACTAACTACGGCACGCGGGCTGAGATTTCTTCCCCATTATCTCCCACCTCACATTTGCTCTTAGGCAAGCAGTTTAAAAGCCAAGCGATTGAGCCAGTGATCCAATTTGAAATGCAGAAATGATTAGAGCAGCTTGCCTCATTTCATATCGAAATTCTCTGATTTATGACAGGGCAGGCGCCAAGATCTATCTCCAAAGGGAATTAGCGTGCAATTTCTCTTTTTGCATATTTCCGTTATTTAGCCTCCCAATAGCAGATGCTCGCTTGGAAGAAAAAAAAAAAAAGAGGAAGAAGCAAAGACAGCACCAAGGAGGAGGTATCTTTTCATTTTAGGCGATGAAACCACTGCCATTTAAAAAGAGCAGGCTGGAACGGATGACAGACATGGGAATATATTTTCTGGGCTAGATAGTGATTTTGAAAAAATACAGGGCTTTATTTAGTTTATCAAACAGCACATGAAAAGGAGAAACATCAGGGTTTATTTTTAGAGAATCCATAATTTCGTGTGGATGCGTGTGAAGGGGATTTGGACATTTGCTGCATGGAAGGGGGAAAAAAAATGTCCCCTGCAACTCACCCGTCCAGCAAGCCCGAGGAAATATTAATATGCGGAGATAACGAGAGCTGCAGGAAAATCTGCCTTAATGAAATTTCCAGTTGACCACATGCAATTTGTTTCATCACGGTGAACAACTAATTGAAGTCGCAATATCGAGGGTGCGTTATGTTGTAAACAGAGTCTTAGAGCAGGTCCGGTCCCGTTGTCCTCACCTTCAGCCTGCACCTCTGCCTCGAACCCTCGTACATGTCAGCCTAACAAAAGACATTCATATATTCATATAGAGGGGGCACACAGTAAGAATGTGCTGTGAATACAATATGTGTGTGTTTGTTAAGGCTAGACATCAGGCGGTGCAGAAATGAAGGTTCTGAATGGCTTGTTTGAAAGAAAAAATCTATCATTTATGCATTTGCCAGACAACTTTTATCAAAATTGAACTTACGTTATGTTAAAGGTATTCAATTCATACATTCCCTGGGAGTATAACCCATGACCTTGGCGTTGCTAGTGAAATGCTTGACTGCTTGAGCTACAGGAATTTCATTTAAACTAAAGCAGAATTCAAAATAATTACTTTTTAATTTATTTATGTCCTTGAATATCTGCATTTTAATATATGAAAACATATTAAAATGCAGATATCCAAGGACATAAATCTAATAAAACAAAGCCATTTATTTGGCTTAAAATTGTCTAAATTTTATTTTTAAACATTATCATTTGTCGTTGCTTGTTCTTGGTAGTTTTTTTTTTTTTTTTTGCTTTGGCAGCCTTATTTATCTATTTATTTATTTATTTATTTATGATTTTGTTGTATCTTTGTAACATTGTGTTTAGTTTTTTTTTTTTTTTTTTTTAACTGCTTTTTTACTGCTTTTACTAGTTATAGTCAAAATAATGAATTAATTAAATTTATTAATAAATAATAGATTTATTATAAATATTATAACAAATATTAATAAATATTATATTTTTACGTTACTACTTAATTATAATCAGAATAATTATTGTTGTTTTGTTTTGTTTTTAATCCCAATGTGACATCTAACCATTTCATATATTTACTTTTTACATTTACAAATTTTTTACACTTTATTTTATACAAAATACAATTTTATGCATTTCAAATACATTGCGAGACATTTAATTTTCCAACATTTTCATTGTTATAAATGTAATATTTCAATGTTTGCATTAAGAAGTTTCCAAAGCCAGAAATAAAGTTGGTATAAAGTTCAAGTTGGTATAATATACAAAAAGCAATGTATTACATAGAATGTTATAAATGCACAGATTCTTGATTGATTAAAATAGAGTGGAGTGTTTATCATGAGGATGTAGATGTATTAAATCCATGTGTAACCATATTTCTCAAGCTGAATTGAATTTTTCCCTACACTTACCAAAAGAATCAAATGATTTTGGTCGATTTACCAGCTGAAAATCAAAAGGTATAACCCTCTGTTAATCTCTTCCTGTGCAGTTCAGTGGCAAAAATGAAGAGCGCTTAGCGTGGACACTGGGATTTCCAGTGGCCCCGTGAGGCGGCTTGTGGCGCGCTGGGGAGCGTGGCAGCGGTTGGTCAGCACGGCTATCATTAGCCTGTTGTTTACACACAGGCCTGGAGTCAGGGTGGCTCACAGTGTCACCAGCCACTTTCTTCCCTTCACCTCCTTCAGCTGATCAGAGGATCAGGGTATCAAGGCCGGATTAGCGGCGACTTGGGATTTGTGTGATTGGTTAATTTACTGCAGCGATGGCAGGTCTTTCATCTATGGCAACATTTAATCAGCTGCCGCCACACAGGCTATTACAGGTTAGCTCCTTTCTGCGGGCCTCTGCGCCACTGCCATCAGCTCCATCACAATTCCCCCTGAAATTTCCAAATTATCTGGAACAGGCTTTAGCTGCTCCGTAATAAAAATTAGAGCTGATTCCCGATAGAAGCTTTTGCTCGTACCGGGCCAATTATAAATAGTACAACCGTGGCTCGGAAAGAGGTGGAGGAGAGAAAAAAGGGAAGGAAAAGGAAGGGAGGGAAAAAGCCAACTCTGAGGGATGTTAGCAAGGAACTTATCGGCAGCCCCTGCTTCCCTACTCTGATCCAAATCCGACCAGCTGAAAATTTATATTAGATTTTATCACACAGGCCTAAGTCGTGAAAAATCAATGAAGGTTATCTTTTATGTTGCAGCAACTTGTGGAAATATTGATTTTCATTTTATAGCGAATTTGGAGCATCAGTTTGTAATCACTCGCTCGCTGACTACACTGTTTTGGTCACTGTATCTCTTACACATGGAGAGAGAGAGAGATGGCGAAGCAGTGGAGTGAGACTAGAGATCTGTTACTTACACACAGCGCCTCCGGTGAAGGTCTTAAATCAAGCGTCACCTCAGCATCTGTCTGCAAATGAGAGACGCTTTCGCTTCTCTTGTACGTCGACGAGAGATTGCGAAAACGTTATCTACTGGTTTATTGTGGTATGTGTGTGTTCATTTACAATCTGTTTTTGATCAGTTTTGTTTTTTTGCTTAATGCTATTAACCTTGAGGATTGTTCAGTCAAACATATTGCAGCAGATTTGGTGTCTGTCTTTGATATTTGAAGGTCTTAAAAACATTCTAGTGCTAAAATCAGATTATACTATATTTTTTCGATAGATGCAAAGGGTCTCTGAGAGAACAACTCAGAATATTATAGTATGCAGTAAGTATACTGTGCAAAGTATGGAAATATCGCAAATGTTACACTACTGGTCAAAAGGTTGGAATAATTAAGATTTTTATTGTTTTTGAAAGAAGTCTTTTATAAAAAATAAAATAAAATAAAAATAATAACAGATAATAATTATACACCAAATCAGCATATTAGAATGATTTCTGAAGGATAATGTGATACGGTGGCTGCTGAAAATTCAGTTTTCATCACAGGAATAAATTATATTTTAAAAGTAAATAAAATAGAATACGTTTCTTTTAAAATATTTAAAAATATTTCTGTTTTCTGTGTTTTTGATCAAATAACTGCAGCCTTCTTTCAAAAACAGTAAAAAATTGTATTCCAAACTTCTGACCAGTTGTGTATATATTTCTATAATATTCAAAGATATTTTAATGCTAAATTGCATTAAAATACAAAATAACGATAACAGAGCCACACTGAATTAAACATGTAGGTCATTTCATATATTTTGAAATACCTTTTGAAACATTTGCCTACAGAATATAATACTGATGAATAGCAGGATTTGCATCACATGATACTCATCTACATATAACAATTCACATGTGTGGCCATTTTTTCATGAATTGCATCATTAGCTGCTTTGGCTGGAGAGCTTCTGGGCCTTAAAAGAAAGAGAGAGAGAGAGACAGACAGGCAGACCTTTGCTTTTGAATAAGAGATGACTCCAGACGGTCGGGATCAGAGAAAGGGTTAATCTGATTCTCATTTTAGATAGTTGTCGTGGCAACAATCAGATGGTCTCCGGTGCTCTTTGACAGGCCTGTAAAATTCTCAGGTCAGCCTGGATAATAAGACGTTATTGTATGGCTAATTTGAGATGTGAAACGGAAGCTGTGTTAAATGACCGAGGGCTCTCTGTCTCGCTCCCAGCGTAGATGTCCAGGTGGGTGAGACTGCCAGCTGAGGTTCAAAACACCCTTTACGATAAGGTTTTACTGAAAGTATCATGAAGAAATCATCTGTTGTTTCTCCTAAATTAGATGGAGAGCAAACAGATAAAAATCTTTTAATATGTCATTTGTTTCTCCTGAACTAAATGGAGAGCAAATGGAGACTTTTCTCAAGATTTCTGTGTCTGCTGAGAAAATGATGTTTGTAATCTCACAAGTTGTGTTTCTCACCTCTGTTTCAAATTGTGAGATACTGCTCTTAAAAATATAGGTTCCAGAAGGGGGGTTTTGCAGCGATGACACAGAAGAACCATTGTGGGTTCCATATAGATCCTTTCAGTGAAAAGTTTTTAAAATATCTTTTTTTCTTAGTGTGAAAAACATTTTAATAATCTAAAGAACCTTTTAACGCTGTAAGAACTTTTTATTCAATGGAAAGCTTCCGTGGATGTTAAAGGTTATTCATGCAACCATCAACGCCAATAATGAAATGTTATTTTGAAGAGTTCATAGTAAAGGTTTGAAAGGGGGTTTTCCCAGCAATGCCATAGAAGAACCATGAGTGCAAGGTTCTTGAATTACCCTTTTTTTTATAGTGTGAAGACCATTTTAATAATCTGATGAGCCTTTTTTCCACTACAAAGGACCGTTTGTGCAATGGAGCATTAAAGATTCTTTATGGAACCTTTATTTTTAGCAAATCTGCAGACAAATTTGAGAAATCTCAATATTAACTCGGATATTTCGGAATAGATTCTCTCTAAATTCTCTCATAATCTGAACTTTGCTACCCACATTAATTATGCAGTATAAGTGTATATGCTGTCTGTTTATTTCTCCTAAAGAATTCTGAAACAAAGTTGATGCTTAAATGAACTTTGAAAGAGCAACCACTGAGCAACACTTCCTTTTGACATATAGTTTGACAGTGTGTTTCTGACATTTTATCTGTCATGAATGCATATTTTGCAGGAGCAAATCGCAATAGCTCAGCACTTGTAGGGGATGTGGACTCAGGAAAGGAAATGATGTCACGTGAGCTGCCTGAAAGTGACTCCAGCCCATTTTCACTTAGCTAAACTATCTCTGCTGCACTCTAATGAAGGTGTGCCTGGGGCGTCACGTCTAATGGCCCAGAAAGACAGACATTTTGCCTGCCAGTAATGGGCTACTGTAACAGCTGTCCAAGATCTCTACCAATCCTGCCTCGGAGTGAGGAGATGATGTTCTCTAGGCTTTCATTGGCCTTTAAAAAAAGCCATTTGAAAAATGAAATGGAAAAAAACTGGCATAGAGAACAGCCGGGCAGCAGCACACAAAAAGGGTGCGAGTGCATTTTAGTAGCTTTTCTCTATCTTACCGCTTTCACCTTATAGATAGAACTTAAAGCGGCGCGTTTCGACCCCGGCCAGAAAAGAAAAATGACGTTACACATTCGGAATAATTTGCCGGAGCATTATAAAAACCTAACCTCAATTGGCCTTTGAAATGGATACTGATTCTTTAAATTCTTCTTGGCCCGTCGCAAGAAATAGTGAGATGGTAGCGATAGGGAGGCACAATGTGGCCAAAGTTCAGTCCTGAACGTTCGCCGAAAGCCGTCTGCATTCTTTTCGCTATTCCCAGGCACCTGAGATCAGGCCGTAATCAGAGAGATCAGAAACTGGATCGCTGGGAAAAATTCGGGCTGATAATTCCACACTCTCCAGAGTTAAATGAGAGGACGCTGGGCTGGTGGAGAGGTTATTGATACTGAACACACCATTAAACTCTAGAAACCACCTGAGCTTCAGTGTCACTTCTCATCATGTGTTCATATATATCCCAGAATATTCTTCTTCTCATCCAGAGGAGAGACTAGTTGTTATCATTCTTTTGTCTGTCCTAAAAAAGGTTCAGTTTTATGTTTATTCCCTTTTACTGAGGAAAGAATGTTAAATTTAAGTCTTAACAATAAGGATGGCCACGTTGTCACTTACTGTTTTTACACTTTGCAGAAATGTGCAGTAAAATATTTGGATTTCTATGATGTATTAATTGTTGTTACTGTAAATCGTGATGACTTAAACCAGTGTTCAAAAGTTTGGGGTCTGTAAGCTTTTTTTTAATGATTTGAAAAGTATTTTATACTCTCAAGGCTGCATGTATTTGAACTAGAATACAGTGAAAACAGTAACGGTAATATTACTTTTTACTAATATTACTTTTACAATTTAAAATAACTATTTTCTATCTTAATAAATTTTAACATGTAGTTTATTCCTGTGATGCAAAGCTGAATTTTCAGCATCATTACTCCAGTTTTCATTGTCTTGCTGAATAAAAGTATTTATTTCTTAAGGCCTTTATTTTCTTAAGGCCTTTATAAAAAAAAATATTTATTTAAAAGAAAAAACATTTTATGAAGAATATACTGACATTTACACATAAGAATACTGTATAATGCTTCTCCATAAATTCATAAACACATTCTTACTGATGCTTTTAAGACAATCACTCATTTTTGGACACTTAACAAAATAAATAATAATCAATAAATAACAGAAAATGTATGATAATCTTGGTGACAAATCAGCAGAAGTTACATCAACATTGTAAAATACATCACATTTGTTTGCACTGCATAAAAAAATATTTAAAAACTGATGTACAAGATCAATGCATGTAAAATATTTAGTGCCAAAGCAAGGGTGATTAACTGACCCAAAACTGTCACACTCCCTGTCATGGAAGTGCAAGAAAAAATCTGAATGAAACATATAATCTTTATTGTTGAGCCCTATTGAAAATCATAAACTTCCGTGTGCTTATGAGCTTGTTGCTAAATTGTCCCCAAATAAACTAATGATGTGTGTGTGTGTGTGTGTGTGTGTGTGTGTGTGTGTGTGTGTGTGTGTGTGTCTATGTGTTATCTTCACCGCTGCAGAAGACGAAGTCACACGTCCCGCTGGTGCTGAACGCAGGCCCCAGGTGGCTGCTGGATGTGACTTGGCAGGGAACAGACGACAACAAGAACAACTGTGTGGTTTACAGCAAAGGTAAGAGGACGCTTTATCTGCCCCGTACCAAACACACCAGCGCTGCACACTTCCGCTATCTGCATCTCTTTTCTTTCTTTCCTTTTGACCTGTGTGTGTGTGTGTACAGCTAATGCTCAGAGATGTTTAGTGTGGCTTCAGTTCCCATGTCTCTTACATCTATTACTGGTGTGATTTGGAATGTAAGGTCTTGGGGTCACAGGTCATTGTGGTTTTTGCTATGACAAATGTCATTCGCTGACATTTGCTTTGTTGACATTATTTTCCGTGTTACCCAATGCATTTCAAAAGCGGATGGCCCAAAGGCGTGACTGATTCATGTGTGTTTCTTCAAGCATCATGCTGAGCACGTGTAACAAATCATCTGGACTTCAAAAACAATATTAATATCTAATAACCCATCCATGCAACTTCACACAGTATGAGTGAGAATACACAGCTACAGGTAGTGACGTGTTACAACTCTTAGTATTCCACCAGAATACTATAATTTCAACAGTTATTATTACTGTAAAATCATAATAAATTCCAAACCAGGCTCATTGGAATATGTGCCTGTGGCGACATTTCTGCAAAATGATATTACATTGCTTTTTGCATGTTTCGCATCGATTTCAAAGTGAAATGTCCAGTGAGTGGCACTAAAAAAAGCATTCAGTTTTATCCAAAACAGGTGATTTTATTACATTGGTTGTTGTATGAAATTAAATATCTGGTGAGATGCACTAAAAGGTTAATGGTCTATCATGTTTGAAAATAATGTGCCTCCTCTACTAAACCCCAGCCTAAACCTAACCAACAGTGTTAACAAAAGCAACCATGCCGTTTTAACTTTCTATTCTACAAGACTTTGAGCTCTTTTTAAGTGACTTGCTTTTCACAAGACTCATACCTGATGCTCCGCTCTGCATCATAAGTGCAGTGCTGTAGCAGGTGAGCTACCGAGCACGTTTACTATGTTAGAAAAGCCATGCATGTGCAGCTGGTTTTGTGATGCAAATGTCAAAATGTATTACAAATAATGCACTATGGTAAAAGTGTGTGAGGTCACAACAGTATTATGCAAGAAACTATGCAAAATTACGTCTTTATTAATCGATAATCTGCCCCTGTAATCATAATTTGTGTCAAAAAGTATAAACGTTGTTGGTGTTTTACTGCCATTAGTGGTAGTTTCAGCAGGAAACTGCAGTGAATTGTATTTATAGGTATGTTTTTGGAGTTTTGTAAAAATGTAGGTTACAACTTTTGAAAAAACTGTCATTGCAACGTCGTGTTTTGATGATGTGATAGTAGTTAATAGCATATTAACACAATTTTACTGAGGAAAATGTGTCACCCTATAAGCACGATCATTGCTGCATGGCTGCTAGGGTTGTTGGTTGCAGGGTTGTTGTTGTTGGGTGGTTGTCAGGGCGTTGCTGGGTAGTTGCTAGAGTGTTGTGTATGGTCACTATTTTGGCTTGATTCCATCAGTGTAAGTCAACAGATTTTTTTCTTGTCCAGTAAGTCGTAACAAGGTAATAGAGTAGTTAGCAAGGTAATTTGGCTATTTTCAGTCATTAGCCTAGCCAGTAGTTGATATTGTGTTTTAGCAGAAACTGTGGTTTCCATGATGCATTTTCGTAAGGGAAGCATGCTGACATGACAGTTTAAAGTGTTGGTCTTTATGAACAAATGCTTTGGTGGCTATACTGCACTGAGGTGCATGTATAAACAAGTAAATAAGCAAAGTACAAGGATTCTAGAGCGAGAGCTTTCATTTAGCTGAATGTTTTTCAGATGATTATGACTTTTTTTCCCCCTCAAAGTGAACACGAGGCAGATGTGGGATTTTTCGTTTCCCAGCTCTCATCTTCTAATCACTGCACTGCACTGTGGGGCTGATCCTCTTTACCAGCGCCTTCATTTGTGCACTTTATCAGCAAATCATTAAAGTTTTGATAAGCTGTTAAAGAAGATTACGCAGTTCTTTTAAAATCGTCTAATCTTTTTGCCAAGAGACTGAATATGGGAAACAAAAAGGCTAATAACAGGATTTCTGGAGTGTTTTGTTAAGTCTCTATAATTTCTTCTCTGCCTTCATATTTATTAGCAAGAGGGAACGACTCTACTGCAAGGTCACAGATTCATCCATCAAACGGATAGTTATGGTTTTGGATGCTGATTGGTCTGATTGGATATTTAAATGTAAATGCATGCTCATTTTCTTCTATTTTTTACATTTATATTACTTTATATTACATTTAATATTTAAATATTTTAAATAATATTTTAAATATTTTAAACAAATAATATTTAGCAAATCTCAAAATGAATAATCAGTTCCCATTTTGTTATCAATTGTAATGATGACTAAATTCACTAGTAACATTTTAGATGAGTTTATTTATTTATTTATTTATTTATTTGTAAAACAAAATAGAATTTTTAATTTGTTATATTCGGCCATGACATTCATTCATTCATTCATTCATTCATTCATTCATTATATGCACTTTTTTTCTGTAAGTGTTTGCCAAAAAATCAGGGATAAAATAAATAAATAGCTACATTAAAACAATAAATAAAAATGAAACTCTGAGGAAAAGAATAATGCACATTTTCCCTGTTGGCTAGCATACTTGTTTAGGATACAGCACAGATTTATTGACATTTTATTGCGAATAGTTGCATCAGCGTTCTCTCAAGGCCTTGAACGTTCACAGTGCAGTCCCTGTACACAACATCACCCTCACTGCGCTAAAACACTTTCTATGAACAGATACACATGGTGAAGATGGAAATTGTGTGTTTTCTCCAGTAATAAATACATCCCATAATCCTGTACAGTTTAATCTGTTATATTCAGGCCTGTTGGGTGTGTGTTATTCCCTGCGGGTGGCTCTGAGCGACCAATGGAGGACTCACTGAAAATAGCGCAGCAAGAATAATCAGGAAAACTAGGAACAACAAATCTGTAAACAAACACTTGTCTTATTATCTTCCATCTTTTTAGGCTTCTCTTTTTCCTCTGTATTTCTTGGTTTTGGCTCAATTGAAATATGTTTATTGCCTTTTCAGATTGTCCTGTGTAAGAAATGTTTATATTTTTTATGGATTTTTTGTTTGTTTGTTTTGTTTTTTTGTAATTTTTTTTTTTTGCACGACTCAGTACTTTTGAATGAACTTTGCAAGGTCTACATACATTTGTTTTTTTTGTTTGTTTTTTTTTTTTGTCTCTGCTGTGTAATTATTTGAAAGAGATTTTCATCTTAATGTATTATTGTGAAATCAGCTATTTTAGATAAACCCACCTCTAAACAGCATGCAAAAACCAAGTGAACTGTGATTGGTTGATTTACATGTCAGTGGACGGTTCTTGGCCAGGTATATGGTGAGAGTTGAAAGTCTGGCTCTTTGTGACTAAATTGACTGAGGCAGCTTTGAATTGTCACAGATCTGACACTTATTTTGTCTTAATGCCAATTTATTATTTATGTAACCTAGTTGTGTTGTTTTCCTAAGACGTTAATGTGCCTGTCAGACACTGAAATGACACTCAGAATCAAATTTGGGCAGCAGACAGTTGAGCTCTTGTGTGTTTGGACAGCAGATATTCTGCTCTAGTGTGTCTGATTATTTAAAGGTCACCTAAATTTTTCCTCTAAGCCTCTTAGAAGCAGGAACAGTCAGATAGAGCGTGTCAGAGGAGTCGAGGGGGAAATTTGGCCATTGTGCATGTGGAAATTGACCAGTGTAACGAGAGCGTTTTACATAAGCTCATAGACCGCAGGACTGGACTAATTCACTGTCTTTGTGCAGCTCATATTCTGTAATTCCTCTCCATCTGATTCCCCTCCACACATCTCTATTGTGTGTCTGCTGTGACAGAGTCAGAGCAGAGACACGTTACCTTGACCTCCATCGCTGCCTTGACCTCCTGCCTTTTCTTTTCATAATCTTCTGTCTCTCATCTTCTATCTGTGTATATAGGCACTAAGGATGGGAATCATAAAGAACTGAGTGATTCTGATTCACATCCTGATTCCACTTAACAAATCCGGTTCTTCACTGATTCCATTGATTCTTTAAAGTCCCCCGTAGTCAAAAATGGGATCCTTTAAAACTCATCTTTGATCATCAAAATGACATATTTAAATGTTTTTTCTTGTGAAAATAATTTTCTCATGCCTTAAAATAGCTTGAATGTAACTCTACACCCTCGCCTCATTTACTATACGCGGATCTATGAATATGCAAATTAGCCCCACCTTCACTCAGTCACACACCAGCCAGGGCCTGCTGATCCACTAACTGAACTGTATAGTAAACGCGATACAATGGCAATGGCAAGTGGAAATATTTCTTTAATTAAGCCATATATGTTTGAACCAGACATAAGCTGGAATGCTCAACGTAAGCAAGGAGACTGATGATTAACTTCGTGAGGTAACATTTTCTGTTTGCGCTGGTTCGTACACGGATAATGACTGATAAAGCTATGTTTTTACTAGCGGACAGCTACAGTGGATACTGTAACATTCGTTAAATGTACCTACTTGACGATGTTGTGTCCTCAAAATGCCTTAAAGACTCAAATGCAGCCAAGTTTGTGATTCCAGTTCGCGTCCACGATCATATGCGTGTGAAGAGCGGATGTCTGTGCATGAGAGGTGCGTCTGACTCCAGGATACTTTTACACTGTTGCCACGGGGTATTATTCAAGTTAGCGGTTCTAAATACAAATAAATAAGCGCTAACAGCACATGACATTGTGAAAATAGGGGGAAATATTAAGTTAGCGAAATATCTACAGAAAAAATATAACTGTTACCGGATTAACCTCGCTGCCTTCTCACTAGACCCTCTGCTTTGCAGCACAGTTAATGATATGCTGAGGATAGGATCCCTTGACGCGATTGGTTATTGAATTTTGTGACGTAGCAAACCGAGGGCTGTTTCAAACCGCATTTCTTTGACTGCCACTGAGAGATTACAGTTTTAAAGAGAAAATACTCAGCAATGGTGCTGATAAATGGCTTGGCACATGGTTTGTTTAAAAGTATATTAAAAACACCACACAGACAAATAAACAACATAAAAAAAGTTGATTTTCACCACAGGGGGACTTTAATGATTCTTTTAGAACCGGATTCTTTTCTGAACAAGGGCTCCAAACTGTGACTAAAACGGTCGCATTTGCGACCAAAAATATTAATTTGCGAGTGAAGTTTTTGCTGAGGTCGCCACTGGCAACTATGTATATTTACATGTTATGACTTAAAAATTTGCATGTAATGCCTTTTTTCCTGATTGTTTTCCCATCACATCTTTTGTTACATCACGTATTAAACTGAGACGATGCGCATCAAAGTTTTAGTGGAAAAAAGATTTTCAAAAGGTGCTCATCTCTGCAGCACAGCAGCATTGACGCACACCTGCGAAATGCAGCTCAGTTGTGCAGCGCGAGAGATCGGAATGACGGAGAAGTGCAAGTAAAAGTGCACTTGAACAAACTACAACAGGTAAAGCAGTCAGCTGTGTGCACAATTCTCCTTTATAATCATTACTAATTAGGGGTTGCACCAACTAGTCGACTAATCGACTAGTCGACTTTAATGCTCTGCCATGACGCTTTAAGCTTTACGTCGACTAGTCGCTAGTCCTATAGAGGGCGCAAGAGTATAAGAAATCTCTGAAGGACTTCTACGTTTACGCTGCGTTTCCAAACAGTTAAAACGACAAATAGCCTAAATGCATACTCTGAAAGCGCAGCACGAGACATGTGTGATTATATTACTGGATGCTCGAAACTGAACAGGAGAATGCACGTTTTAAACAGCTTATAGTACAGGTCAGTTAATCGCTGTTCTAATATAATGCGCTGCTACACTGTAACACACACACGTAGGCTTCAGACAGTAGCTCGTGCATCACGCGCAGATCGCGCGCGCACAGAATCATTCAGCGCGGAAATGTATTGTCTGTTCTGTGATTTCTCAATAAAATAGCTTAGAAACTGAAAAGTTCAAGCATATATTTCTTAATAACTAAATCCCACAGCTTCACTACTAGTAGAGAGTCGCTGCCAGTTAGAATTAATGCACACGCAATCGCTCTCACTAATGCATTCATATGAATGTAATCTTTTCTGTGCTACTTTATCTGTATCTGATTTAGAACGAGCAGAAATCTGTGACAAATATACCGACCAAAGACAAAAGAACTGATAAAAATGAGCTGTTATAGGAGCAATAGCCATGTAGGCAGCACTGTGTCATATGCCATAGCTGTGCACAAGGTGTTAGTCACAGCTCCAGATTATTTGTTCATTAATGACGTCATCAGCGACTAGTCGACTTCGACTCGACTTTCATCACATAAAAGTCGACTTTAAAAAATCAGAAGTCATTCAACCCCTATTACTAATATGGCTTCTTATCAAGATCGTCTGCTGTTCTGTTAATGCGTGAACTTCTTATTTGAAGCGTAGGCTACTTGCTGTCCAGTAATCGCAAAAAGCTTTGTGCTTTGTTAATTTTTAATAAACAGTATCGGCTTTAAAATAATGCCAAATTCATAGAGGAATTCAAACAATAAATACGGTTTTGGCGCTCTTTAATGCGGCAGGCGTGATCGCTTTAGCGCCTCAGTTCAAGCGGCAAGTGAACCCATTATATCTTTATCTTTACTAGTACTATAGTACATAATGAACATGAATTAACATCAAAAAGTAGGCTATTTTATAAGAGAGCCTGCAGTACAAATTAGCCTACTGAAATGTCTCGCGTAAAAGCTCATTCAGTGTTTCAAACTGCAGAAACGTGTAAAGCTTGTAAACATTGCAACGTTATATACATTTACCTCAGAATAACCATTCGGTGTCCATAAGCTCATCAGTCAGCTAGAAAAATAACTGTAAAGAGGAGTATTTTGCTATATTTATGCACTATTACATATTAATATTTTTACTTAACCTGTTATCTACATGATTCAACTTGACCTATAAAATTGCACTTTACTAATCAACAAAAACAGACTGAATGTGTGAAAGACATATGACAACATTTATAGGATGCATTGAGAAGGAGCATGAAAAAAACTCAGTGGCCAAGTGATGCTTATGGTCCATATTGGTACAGATTCTGTGTAACGAACAATTCTTTGAGACTGTATATTTCAAGTTGGAAAAGACATTGTTCCCACTTTAAGTGAACCTTAGTTCCCAGGTCATCTACAAGATGGATTAAAATGCTGATAAAGTCAAGAAAAAATTAGACAAACACATGACAGTATGATTGAAATGTTAAAATGTAAAATAATAATAGTATTAATAAACTAAACACGTTTATTCTGCGGCACCTAAAAAAATAATTTGGCGCCTAAGTTTTTTTCTTATAGGAGCCAATGGCTCCTTACTCTTTTTTTTTTTTTTTTTTTTTTTTTTTTTATTATTTTTTTTTTTTTTGTCTGGAGCCCTGCTGAAGAACCCAATCCAAATAATTATTCCTAATTATATATTAGGTTAATACACAATAGGAAAAACCTTTTTTTTTTTTTTCTTTTTTTTTTCCATGCACTGGTCAATTTTTATTTGTTTTTTTTTTTCCCCTGGCTATTTTGCTTTCATAACATCCAATCATAATATATGTCTTCATATATCTCCTGCACTCAGTCAGAAATCTCTAATATGTCCACAATATGCAATACGAATTTTGAACCTGACGTTATCTCGTGTTTAGATTTATGTTCTGGAAGTGTATGCAAATATGTGCATATTTAATTAGATAATGCCCAGTTTGCATATTTAAACAACATTTCAGAAAATGTGTAATAGAAAACAGTTGCCTTAATGTACTGTGATCAATCAGCTATGGAAGTATGACGATATCTATTAGTTACATTTTTCACCCTGTTCACCTGTGGTGTCTTGCCTCAAATAAAAATACTAAACAAAAGTCATTAAACTGAGTTTGGAACTAATTTGTGAGTATTTTGGACTGTCTCTTTAATAAAAGACCAGCTCATAAGAGTCATTTTTCAACCATTTCAGCCTATATCAGACATGCTGTGTGTCTGTCATTACATATAATGAGACTTGTTTTTTTACTAATTATTGGCGCTAAGATTTACCTCGTAACAGGTTGAAACTCACAGTTAAATATGATTTATTTAGCAGTGGTGCTGTAGATTCAATATCAATGCAAAAAAGCGCTAAGAAGCATAAACAGAACCAAATGTCATGCAAATGATTTGGTTGCCATATTTTTTTGGAACTGGTTCTGAATACAAACCCGTTCCCGATTCCCAACCCTAATAGGCACCGAAGTGTTTCATCACTGTACAAACCAAACCTTCAAACATATATTTATCTCCATTTGTGTGCACATCTTTGTGTAAGCGCAGTGCTGGGTGAGGGGTTTCACGCTGACAATAAAGCACTAGAAGATGGACACATGCCAGCTGAGTTTGGAACGACACAAAAGACAAACACTGTCATGTTTTAAACTGTTAAGGCCATTAAATTGTTTTCATTTCATCTTCCCCTTTGAAAAGCACGGAGGTAAAGCACATGGAGGTGCCAGGGTTATTATCTCTTATCTTTGAACAGCGGAAAATATTGCGACGCATAATAACCAAACAACTGCACACAATGTAAAATTTCATTATCAGGGTGTTAAAACTGGGTTGTACCCTGAAGGGGTCCCCACCACAGCTCTGAGCGCCAGCGTAATTATGTTTAATTAAAATACAACAGAGATCAACAGAATCATTTTCATTAGGAAATTATTAATGATTCTACCGTAACAATAATTGATTGCAGTGAGCCGGGTTGCAAGAACAGACGGTCAGAGAGAGAGAGACGGGAGAGTTGCATAATTTTAAGTTGAGAGCACACACACACATATAAACACACACACATTTGTTGGACATAAAGTGTGCTAAAACAAGACAGTGTCATTGTACTGAGACCAGAGGCTAACAAAAGGAATCGTGTTGAACATTACCACATTATATGTGACCCTGGATCACAAAACCAGTCTTAAGTAGCACGGGTATATTTGTATCAGTAGCCACAAATTGTGTCATTTGGATATTCAGAGGCTCCATAGTATACGTGATTACGTCATCACATTTTGACAACATTGATTCGTAAGAAGAAAACAATGCATTTCGTCCCTCTGAGCCAAACAGAAACGATTGTTGATGATTAGTCCCACCCCCGTGACCAGATTGGTTCAAACTGTCCCATATTCAACCAATAATCATAGGTTTTGGTCTTTTGAACCACCGTTTAGGATTTTTCATTGGAAATTTGAACGAACGCAAAGTGAAAGTAAAGTCTGTCGTGCGTGCACGAAAGCAAACACAAAATAACACATTTGCATGAGAGAATTCTCCGAAAAAGCACAGAAAAACACACGAATGAGTACTTTGACATAAAACAAACCAAAAACAAGGATGAAACAGCCGTACATATCAGATAAAGCACTGGAATTCATGTCTTCGCATCGCTAGGTGATGTCCCAGTAAAATCGATTCCAAGGCAGAGTACAGCCAACGGATCGATCCATTTGTATTATTTATATTATGTAAACAATAATTATATAGTTCATAAAGATCATTTTCACTATTTTTTTTCTGTTGCACTCTGTATATTTCTCACTCATTTTGTGTGTAGTTTGTGAATCATTTGCACTGTTTGTATTTTTGTTGCAGAAGAATTTGTGCAATTGTTTTTACTATTAGCTGCACGGTTTGTGTTTGTTGTTGTTCACACTCAGATTGAAAATATATTTCTCTGAAAAAAGTCACTTTTTTACTGTGTTTTGTTATTATATAACACTGATTCCATTTTCTTTACTCCCTAAACGTTTTTTATATAGATATTGACACATCTATATTGTTAGTAAACTATATAGACCTGTTTTTTTCACTGAATATTATATATTTTTCACAATATTGTAATAAATTGCTATAATTTGCTTGGGGAATGTTAGATGTAGACAAAATTTTATTTGGAAGTGTAAAACACCCAGATACAACTTTCTAAAGAAAAAAATCCAAACTTCCCGAGTTTCAGTTTGTTGAAAAATTCAATTTTCAATTCAATTCAAGTTTATTTGTATAGCGCTTTTCACGATACAAATCGTTGCAAAGCGCTGTACTGAAAATTAAGTTTCTACAATATATTTAGTAGTAGCTTATCATTGGTGACTATGTCAGTTAATGTACATATGGCAGAAATGTACGGAAAAATCAATTAAAGACGTAATCAAAGAGACGATGAACACTATTAACAGCAATTATTATATGTTGAAATCAAACTTATGGCAAGATTTGGTAGTTCTATATGTTGTTTCAGGGTTGGCATCATCTGAGGTCCTCTGAGGGGTTGGCATCATCTCTTCTCAGGTTGAGAAGAGATGATGCCAAAAACACCCAATTGTTGCTAGCGTTTTTCTTAAAATTCTGGAAATTCATTCATTCTTAGAGAAAACAAAAGGAAAATTGGGACTTTAAATTAGCTAGACTGAAACTTCAAGTTCTCCTGTTTATAATGATGGCTCTTGATGCTGACTGCTAGAATAGGTCCTAAAAAACAAAGAAAAGTGCAGGCATGTCAGGTGCCCCAAAAATGTTCTAGGTCTTTAAGAGTTAAGTAAAGATCATGTTCCATGAAGATATTTAGTAAATTTCCTACCGTAAATATATCAAAACTTAATTTTTAATTAGTAATATGCATTGCTAAGAACTTCATTTGGACAACTTTAAAGGCGATTTTCTCAGTATTTAGATTTTTTTTTTTTTTTTTTTGCACCCTCAGATTACAGATTTTCAAATAGTTGCATCTCAGCCAAATATTGGCTAACATATCCTAACAAACCATACATCAATGGAAAGCTTATTTATTCAGCTTTCAGATGATGTAAAAATCTCAATTTCAAAATATTGACCCTTATGACTGGTTTTGTGGTCCATGGTCACACATTTGATGAACTTTAATATTTTATGACTAGTAATGGGACGACTGAGAGTTAAAATAACCTCAACTAGCTCTAGTCTTTTAAAGTGTTAATATACTGATTGAATATAACCGTACTTACTGAACTATCACTTACAAAAAGTTACCAAAATGGTGTTTTTTGGACATGGTACCATGCTAGTATCATGATATTGTCAGAAATACTGTGTACTGTAAATACCATGGTACATGAATTTCAGTACTCAGAATCTGAAGTACTACCTGAAATGCTTGATGTATTTCAAAATACCATAGTATTACCACTGATGCTATGATTTATTTGTTAGGATAGTAAATGTCATGGATAGCAGGATAGCAAAACATGATATTGCTATGGTACACATTCAAAAAACATGGTATTACCTTGGTCCATATTCAAAAACCACAGTAATGAAATGGTCAGTTTAAAATTACCATTGTGCATATTAAAAAACATGGTATTATCATGATACTGTAACTGTACATATTCAAAAAGCATGATACTAGTATGGTATTACAACAGTGCATGTTCAAAAAACATGGTATTACCATGGTGTATATTAAACAATCAAAATAAACATGGTATTATCATGGTACATATTCAAAACAATAATACTATGTTAAATTTAAAAAGCATGGTAAATGCTATGGTATAAGAATTTCAGTACCATTGTGTATTTCAGAGCACCATAGTATTACCATCGATGCTTAAATTTTTATAAGGATGGTAGATGTCCAAAAAACTTGTTGTACACATTCAAGAAACATAGTATTGCCATGGTGCATTTTCAAATGAAATATGGTATTATCATGGTACATTTTCAGAAAGCTTAATACTATGGTAATTAAAAATAATGTGGTATAAAATGTGCTATACTATGGTGCCTGTACAAAAACATGCTATTACCATGGTGGGTGCATATTCAAAAAAACATGGTAATACTGTAGTACACGTCCAAAAAACATGGCATAACCATTGTGCATATTTAAAATAAACATGTTATTATCATAGAACATATTAAAGAAAAGAAAGAAAAGAAAAAAATATATTAGCGTGGTGCCTGTTCAAAAAACCGTATGACATTACCATTGTGCATATTCAGAAAATATGGTAATATAATGGTAAATGGGGGAAAATGACATTACTATAATACCATGGTGTATGTTCAAATACTGTATGTATTACTGATTCTTTAAGCAGAAGGCTTTAGTGACACACTGACTGTGTTTCACTCTGCATAATTTGTCAGTATGTACAGCTTTAGTAGCAGTGTGTGTGTGTGTGTGTGTGTGTGTGTGTGTGTGGATCACAACCTCCTGCTGCTACTATTAATTATGATTCAATTGTGTAGCTCTGGAGCTGCTAAGAGTGATGTTCAACTCCCCCGTGGCATTTCTAATCAGCTCATGAAGTACCTGCACCTGGAGTGAGTGTGTGTGTGTGTGTGTGTGTGTGTGTGTGTTTGAAGAGTGCGCACACTCCTCCTCTCTTGTAAGAGTGTGTGTGGGCTTGATGATTTAACCTGCATAATTGTATAATCGATGCTGAGAAATGCCTGTGCATCGATTTCCAGAGGGCAGACAGATCTCAGTGTCAGTATGAGAGCTGAGCTTTAACACACTGTCTGGAGCTGAGCCTTCAATACAGAGACACACAGACACAGTAAACACTCCACTTCCTGTATCCCACAATACATCAACAGATTATGGCAAAGCATCTGTTATGATGAGCTCTTCATGGATGCTACTGAAATAATATAGACTTTAAACATCTGTAATGCATGTCCTGGTCATATTTCACCCCAAAAATAAAAAAGAAATAATATAAAATAAAAATTGTAAATAATTACATAACATTACATAAATATTACATAAGTATAATATAAAAATAAATATAATATTTAATAAAATATGTATGAATTTAATAGGGCATATTATCATATATGAAAAAATTCTTATTTTAATAATTATTATTTATTTTTTAATTTTGACAATTTTATTTTTCATTACTGTATTTTTTTAATTTTATATATGTGTGTGTGTGTGTATGTATATAAAACATTTTAATGATTTTAATTATCTTTGTATTACAATATTTACTGTAGTAATTAAAATAATAAAATAAAGTAATAAATATACAAAAAGAAAGTCATAAGAGTTATAAGAGAAGAGAAAAAAACTTAAACAACCATACACATTGCATTAATCAGATTTAAGCAGATTTTGTGGAAAAATGTGCTGAAATGTCATAAAAGATAATGTCACAATTTAATTAAATTTAGTTAATGAATAATATATATATATACATTTATATGTATTCTCATTTTCATTTTGATTTGGGGGTGAAATATGACCCCCATTCATTCAACCACACACCCTCCCTCCAAAATGATTGACAGGGCGAGAACAGTTTCTGATTTGCTAGATTTCTGATTGGCTACAAAAGCTGCTCCCCCGGCTCTTGTTTTGCTGTCACAGAGACAGGTGTGATTTCTCAGGACACATATTTCCTTGATATTCAGTACGTGTGAGATGATGGGGCCACAAAGCTCAGTAAAATAGATGTCTACAGTAGGAAGAGCGGCTATATTTTCATGTTTATTTCTTCTTTGTGTACAGTGGGGTGACAACTCTTGTTTTGTGTGCTGTGATTCTTCAC
Organism: Spinibarbus caldwelli; assembly: GCA_039654775.1. Taxonomy (NCBI): domain Eukaryota; kingdom Metazoa; phylum Chordata; class Actinopteri; order Cypriniformes; family Cyprinidae; genus Spinibarbus; species Spinibarbus caldwelli. The sequence continues at coordinate 29,490,374 of CM077227.1, read as the reverse complement.
ACTCGATCTATATGTACCTTGATGCTCATTTCCCGTTTCTAAATCGGTAAAATCCGCCCACGCCGTGGCTATTTTTTTCCATCTGCAGACATTTTTCACCATGTTTAAGCACATTATTGTGATTATCTATCTCTTGCGCCTTTGGACATCAGAATAAGTGGATTTAGAGGCTTTCCTGTGTGTTGATTTTAAGTTTGGGCTCGAGTCTCTTTAAACATGGGCAGAATGGAGCACTTATCACCAAACGATTAAGAAGCGAAAGCTAATGTGATTATGAATATCATCATACGTTCTTACAGCATAATCAACAAGGGGCACTTGAAAAAGAGTTGTTGACATATCTATGAGTGTTTAACTATAGAATAATTGAATGGAAAATTACTCTCTTGAAGGAGCCTATATATTCTTTTTGCCTTTATAAGCTCTGGAACCCTCTGAAGTCTCAAAAACCAATAGAACAAATTGACTATCAACTCATTTTTAAAAATAAGCCATTTTATTCCTGAAGAAAGAAACATTTGGTTTTATAGTAACCATTATAGTAATAAAATCAACATGAAATGCCATTCACAACCTATTTTACTTAGTTAATCTGACATATTTCCAAGGGAAATCGAATGTTGAACCAGTAAAAATTGTAGTGTGGGACTGCTTTGGGATTTAATTGGATCATGAAAACATCTTTAACCCTCTGGGGTCTGAGGGTGATTTGGGGGCCTGGAGAAGCTTTGACATGCCTTGACATTTGTGCTTTTTTCAGTTGCTTATAAACTTATAAATGGCTAAAGTGTAATAACACCGTAATCAGCACAAACTGGGCTACAGTAATATGTGAATATCATGTATGTACGTGATTGTGTTTTTGAGAAAGCAACGTTTATGCATGGTTAGTGAAAAACTAAAATTTTGAAGTCACTGAAATAAGGCCATAAAACACATACAGAATATTTGTTCACAAGACTTTTGAGAACTAGATCTTGTAGCCTAGAGTTTTTGCTTCAAAATTATGTGAAAATCATCTTGTTTGCTCGCTCACAGAAAACAATATATTGATTTAAATTTTCTAAGACACTTTTTCAGGTAGAAAGGGCATATGCGAGAGGGCGTCAACTACCCTACATAATGCAGTAATTCACACCTGAGAAGACAAAGGCCCGCATAATGAGCTGCATAATGAGCCATTCAGTCAGGTATGTGACTGAGAGGGAAGAGTTACAAGAAAGAATGTGAGGACAAAAGAAATTTATATATTTTTTTGTCTGTAGTTTATTTAGAATATATTTACCTATCACACAAAATAACTTGAGATTCACTTGCGAGTGCAGTTAAACAGTTTATTAGGAACAATCAAATCTGAATTTTTAGCATCATTACTCCAGTCACATGATCCTTCAGAAATCATTCTAATATTCTGATTTGCTGCTCAAAAAACATTTATTATTATTATTATTATTATTATTATTATTATTATATTGAAAAGAACTGAGATTTTTTTTTCAGGTTTTTTGGATGAATAGAAAGTTCAGAAAAACAGTATTGTTTGTAACATGATAAATGTCTTTATCATCACTTGTGTGTTAAATAAAAGTTTTAATTTCTATATATACTGACTCCAAGCTTTTGAATGGTATAGTGTATATTGTTACACTTGGAGTAAGACTGGAGTAATGATGCTGAAAATTTAGCTTTGATCACAGGAATAAAGTACATTTTAAAAAACATTCAAATAGAAAGCAGTTATTTTAAATAGTAAAAATATTTCACAATATTACTGCTTTATCAAATACAACTTTATGTATTTTGGATCAAATAAATGCAGGCTTGGTGAGCAGAAGAGAATTCTTTTCAAAAACATTGAAAATCTTACTGTTCAAAAACTTTTGATGTTGTGTGTCATGTTGAAATATATAAATGAACATCACATACCTGGCATTTCCATAGTGTATATTGTTTATGTGGGTTCTGGGTTATTTCTCTCAGCAGATCTTCTTCCAGAAACAGATAGTAGCCGGGATGAACTTGTTTGTTTACGTGGAGGCGATGTGGGCGTTTGCATTCGCACATGCCTCATGTGGATGTTTGAATCTGAAAAGCACGATCGGCGCATGGGCGTGACTACATCAGATATAATGAGTTGAGATGGGAAAACTGGACATCGCGTTGGTATCATATGGATTTCTTTAACAGAGAACATTTGTTTTGGACGTGACTTCATTTAAAAGTAGACATTTTAAGCTTTCTATTTAGTATTCGAAGAGAAGTGACAGAGACAGAGGTGACAGAGACAGAGCCGGCAGAGAACGCACCCTGTATATTTTCTTTATTTTTTAAAAGCACATTGTTTTGCTGTTATTATGACTAACACAAATAACAGTAGACCCTTTGCAGTTTCAAACGATACCTTATTCTTATCTGTACGATCAAAACTCATGGAGTATTTTTAGTTCTTTTCGCGGTCATAAAGAAAATATGAGACAGACCGCACTGGTGTGGGCTTCGACCCCAGGGGGTTAACACCTTGTGTGATAAAGATGGTTTAGATCTGAAGAAAGAGAGATTTGATTTGAGGATGAATAGTGAACACATTTTGGATAAAGTCATCTGGTGTACAGGTTTGGGAGAAGAGAGCAAGAGAGAGAGTAAATAGATCTGAAACCACCAGGCAGGTCACCAGCCGCCCATTGAGTGAGGATGGATGGCGGTCCAGTCATGTTGTCTCCTCGGCCGCAGGGCTGCACTCTTTATGCAGCATAAAATTACTGTCAGCCTGCATATATACCTCCTCCGAGAGGTCTCTAATGCCACATGCACTTTACCATACACACATTTACTGTATACAATTTACTGTACACAGTTCCCTTATGTACATTCATCACTTGCTCTGATGTTAAAGGGATAGTTCACCCAAAAATGAAACCATTCACTCACCCTCAAGTCAATCCAAAACCCTACAACCCCCAACCAGAAGGAAAAAAAAAACATCAATAAAAGTGGATGGTGATGACATCCATGGTCATCATTCACTGTCAATACCATAAAGATTTATAAGATGACTTATATCACAAATCCATTTTTCTGTTCAACTCATCACAAGCAGCACCTAGTTTCTGAGACTGAAGAGACTTTTGTTCTTTGGGTTTTTTAATTACATCTCATATCATCAAACATATGCAAAAAATGCTTTATGAGTTACAAGTGATTTTCAGTTGTTTAGGGTAAATATTGTCCTGGTGACGTAGTTGAAATATTGTTATACTATATAACAGTGATATTCTGTTTTTCAGTATTTTGTTGTTAGCTTTTTGATATTTATGTATTTGCTCTAAAGTAGCTTAAATTATGTGATATTTTCAGTTAGAGGAAGTAAATAAAATCAACTCATTATTTTCACTTAATTTAATCAAGCCATTGTTGCTAAAATAAATAAATAAATAATTTATGTTTATATTTACCAATAGCAGTAATTTTTACCTACATATATATTTTACTATTATTATTTATTATTTTAAATAAATGAAATGACAAAAGCCATAAACATTTTTGATTGACGCAAATCAAACAAAAAAAGTTGTGTATCGATTCACTTGACAGTTTGAACTGATTCATGGAAAGTAATAGAATTTATTTTAACTGTTTTCGTTACTGAAGTTTAACTCAGAAATGCTGAAAACAAATCACATGATTTATGAATGAATCATTTAGACTGGTTTAGTGAGCTGAGTCAGTTGATTCATTGAAAAGAACTGACTCAAAACCACAATTAATGTGCAAATCAGACACATTATTTTGCTCATAAAGTGATTTCAATTATGATTTTGTTACAATAAATGACCCAACCCAAGTAACTGTTGAAAATATTCTGGAATATGTTGTGTCAGTATGTTTACCTGTCCTTCTCACATTCATACTTCATACCATAAACATGCCCGCTGTCCACTCCATAACTACTTCTTATTCTGGTTAACAACCTCTTTCTGCTCTGTTCCTGAGCACTGGAGAGAGAGAGAGAGAGAGGGAGAGGTGATGGTAGCGCCATCTGTCCAGTCTCTGTGGGTATTGTCATAAAGACAGCCTAATGTTGTCATCATCCTTACATGGCAGAGGTCATTACCGTTTATAGAGGCACATGAAACTTTATGGCAAATGAACTTATGCTGTCATGATGTAAAAAGCAATGAAACAAAAGCCGCACAATGAACTTGCATGACCCGCCACATAAATTAAAGGCACACTAAGTACAGTAACTTTTGGCACTTGTGGTTAACAAACAAAATTGCATGCTTCTTGTGGAGGAACAATGTAGCCGGAGCTGCTTCTGTGTGTTTATGTATATGACAAGTCATGCAGGTACTGGCTACTTTGTGGCAGTTGTCATCTCAACAGGTATAAAATAGTCAGAAAATAAACACTTATTACAGATGTACAGTAGTGATTCAGGATAAGACATAAATACTGTAGAGGTAGGTTTGTGAGTGATTTGAAACTCAATGATTTTCCATGAAATTCCATGTATTTTAGGTGTGAAGACTTCTAAGAAAAGAGCTGAAGGTTTTTCAAATTAAAAAAATGTAAAATGTATTTTTTTAATTTAATTAAAATTTATTTTATTTATTTATTTTTTTACAATCACAAAAGAATTTTATACACAATGTTACAATTATATTTATCAGTAGAAACAATAAACATCACTGGATTTAGTGTTTTAAGTACAGTGCCCTCCAAAAGTATTGGAACAGTAAAGACTAAATTTCTCTGTTGGCTGTGGAGTCAAGACATTTACAAATATGATTAAAAGATGAATATGAGACAAAACTACAGAATGTCACATTTTATTATTGGGTGATTCAACACATTGATGTTTTACCTGCTAAGAAGTTCAGCACTTTTAGAGTTTCATCCCCCTATCTGATGTGAGCATAAGCATTGGAACAGTTGCCTCACAGGTCTTTCTAAGTGATCAGCTTTGTCCTGTTGCATTCATTCTTCAGATATTAAAAGCAGGGAATGTGTCGTATCAGTTATATCCATTACTTCTGCATTCTGAATCTTGCATTCGATGATGACACACACAAACCAGGATGAAGATGAGGGAGCTGACTTTGAGAGAAAAGCAAGCAATTTGGATGCTAAAAGAAAAGAGGAAGTCAGTTAGAGCTATAGCAAAAACAAAGGGCATGGAGAAATCAAGAGTTTGGAAACCACCAGCGACACCAGCAACCAACAACGACCTGATCGGCTGAGAAAACAACAGTAGTTGATGACAGACAAATCATAAAACTCTGAAAATGAACCCTAAAAGACGTGTCTGTAAAATCACCAACAACTTCCAGAAAGCTGGGGTGATGCTCTGTCAATCTACTGTCCTCAGGAGACTTTGACACAGAATTACAGATGCTACACAGCAAGATGCAAACCTCTGACCAGCACCAAAAATAGAAAGGCAAGATTAGAGTTTGCAAAAAAGCACAAAGGTGAGCCAGAAGAGTTTTGGAACTGTGTTTATGGACCGATGAGACAAAGATGGGAAATCTTTATCTAAGTGATGGGAAAATGCCACCAGATTCATTGGGAAGTGCTTCATATTGCATCAGGACAATGACCCAAAACACCCTGCCAGTTCAGTCAAGGAATTTATAAGGGCAAAGAAATGGAAAGTCTTAGATTGCCCAAGTCAATCTCCAGATTTAAATCCGATTGAACATGAATTTCACCAGCTGAAGAGAAGAGTAAAGGCAGAAACTCCCCAAAACAAGCAACAATTGGAATTGGCTGCATTAAAGGCTGGGAAAAGTATTTCAAAGGATGAGACCAAGAGTCTGGTGATGTCTATGGGTCACAGACTCACTGCTGTGATTGTGCGCAAGGGATCTGCAACTAAATAATAGCTTTTAATCTTTTATATCTGCCTTATGTTCAACTGTCCCAATACTTATGCTCACATCAATGAGTGGGACGAACTCTAAAAGTGCTGTTCTTTTTATTTGGTAAAACATGTATGTGTTTAAACGGCTAATAATAAAATGTGACATTCTGTAGTTTTGTCTCATATTCATTTTTTAATCATATTTGCAAATGTCTTGACTCTACAGCCAACAGAGCAATTTTGTCTTTACTGTTCCAATACTTTTGGAGGGCACTGTACGTACATAAACTTAATTGCAGTCAGTTTATGTGATATTTGTAAATAAAATCTAAATTTTATTTCAGACAGACAGAAAAATAAAAATATGGCAAAAATGTCTTAATTTTTTTTAACCTTTGATTAAAATGATTAGATTACTAAATCAACAGGAAATATTTCTGTATTTATATATATTTTTGTTTGTTTTTAATGAATACTACACAGGTGAGATATGTGGTTTTATTATCCACTGCCGTTTTAACCACAGTAAATATGAATTTTGCTGCCATCATTTTTGCAATTCCATTTAATGCCACCTGTGGTGTAGAAATTACACAATTCACACTTTTACATCTGAATGTGGTGTGTTTCCACTGCTTGTTTTTAAACGCTCTCTTTGCGTGTTTATAAGTGAGGGTGATTTCTGGGTTCCGGTCGCCGCGAGGTTGCCTGCTTTTCACTCGAGCCAGGCTTCGGGTTGATTTAAAGACCGTTAGGAATGGCAGCAAGAGGGAGAAGACAAAAAAAAAGACTGTCGACAAATCAACTCACGCCGATGCCTCTCAAGGTTTCAGCTGCAACCTATTCAGCAGGAGAAAAGAGAAAAATATATACACTCTATCCTGTCAGGGGCTTTTGGCTTATCTTGAGTGACTGTCAAGGCTGGGAATATCAGGGAATGGACAGAAACATATAAAATTAATAAGCTCCTGGATGTTGTCGGAAGTTATGATGCTTCCATAAATCCTGGTTTGATCAGAGAGGACAAGGCTTTAAGCCGGAGCCGCCTGACGCACACGGCGAGTGTTTTTGGGCCTGGCTTCTCATTCTGTCGTGGAGATAGAAGCCCTTAGCTGGCGAAATAAGATTTATCTTCCTTCCTCCCCCTTTCATGACTGACAAATCTGAGAAAGCCGGAGGCGACTCGGCAGCCATTACTACCTTTAATAAAGGGCATGGGCTCAGCAAGGTGAAACTTGGGCCAAAGGCAAAAAAAATGTGCAGAAGAGAAAAGAAATTGGCGCTTACTTATCAGTTGTACGTCCCGTGTTGGGTGAAAGGTCGAAGAGCTTTTTGTTTGTTTGTTTGTTTCTTATAGCAAAAGGATGGATGCTATCTGTCCCAGCATCCAAACGCGAGGCTTTCTGGAGTGGTGCGGGTAATATTTCATGTCAAGAATTAGGCAAGTGAACCTCTGTGGTTTTTTCAGTGGGTAGCAGAGAGAAACATTGATCATCGTCTCAGCAGCGAACAACGATGCGTTGGCTTTTTCAAGAGGATATTCTGTGTGCAAGTACATTCACTGCAGGGTAATTAAATGCTGAGGTTGTGTGTGTTTCTTATAGCTTGAGCATGTAAGAGGTTGCGGTTGTCATCAGAAGGAAAAAAGCACAACAATAACAATGCTTGCTAGACCAAATTAGAAAAACTGTATTTCAGTTTGAGGGGTTGTATTGAGAATGTGTCATGCTTTCTGGGCATGTCAATACAAATACAACCGTAATGATTGCACAGAAGAAATAAAACAAAGAATTCAAGAATTCAAGCCATAAATAAAATACTCGGTTATGATAAATAAAAATATACTGAGGACTCATTTATTCAAGTTTCACTTTGAATTCATTCTCATATGCTGATTTGCTGCTCATTTCTTATTATTATCAATGTTGAAAACAGATGTGCTGCTTAACACTTTTGTGGAAACCATGAGACATCTTTTACCTTTAATGAATAGATAGTTCAAAAGAACAACATTTGTTGAATTTGAAATATTTTGTAACATTATAAACATCTTTACTGTCACTTTTAATCAAAATTATTCATGCTTGTGGAAAAAAAATCTAACGGTATTTTAAATTTATTTAACGGTAATATAAATAACTCTACAAATACAGTAAATAAAGAAACAAATTATTTTAAATGTTACAGGTGAGTTTTGGCATCACATTTTGATGTAAAGTATGAAAAATGAATATTCATTTTGAGATCTGCTAAAGATAACATTTAAAAATGTTTATTGATTGATTGGTGTTTTAAATATTAATTAAATGTAATTTAAAGATAAATAAGGGAATAAGGGAAATAAGCACCATTAAATTTAATATACAGATTGTTCATCCTGTCTTTCATGTGTATATTGTATTTGTTTGTTATATTGTTTGGTTTGCCTAGTTGTTGTGTAAAAATGCTTTGATGCTTTAAGCACCTTGAGCATTTGAAAGCTATTTATTATTTTAAAATTATTGTAATTGTTAGAAGGATCGAATTCATTTTAAACATATTTTTCAAAAATACTACTCAATTTGTGTGTAAAACTTTTTTAATTAGCAAAAAAAAAAAAAAAAATGATTATGCACCTTGCATAACTACCTAACTGTGAGCTAGAGGAGATTTTCACAGCTTAAACCATCTTGACTAAAGGTCCTGTAAATGCATTCTGTGAATAAGTGTTTTCTAGGAAATAATTGAATTGAGTGTTT
>CM077227.1:28836773-28864273 GCA_039654775.1 Spinibarbus caldwelli | reverse complement strand
CAGTGGTTTGGTGTGTTTTGTGGTTGTGCAATTGTTGCTTTTGTTCATTGTCAATGGTTGATCATAGAATTGTTTCCCATGATTTATATTTGTGTTATATAGTTCATGTGAAGTTCGTTGATCACCATGTTAAACTGTCTTAACCAGAGTTTAGCAGAAATTTAGTTCCTGCAGTCTTGAAACCAGTGTTAATTAATGCATGATTACCAGAAATAAAAACCCCATCAAATATCCTGCACAGTTTTGCTAATAGACTAGTTTGATTTCTGGGTTTTGTAATACTGTGGAATGTGGTTTAACTCCAACTACACACTCCTGGTAAACCAATACACCATTCTTGAGGTTCATAAACTATGTACCTGATCTTCTACTTATCTGTGCACTTAAGGTGGACATGAATTTCATGAAGAAAATTCCTCCGGGCGCTGAAGCTTCAAATGTTTTGGTGGGGGAGGTTGATTTCCTTGAGCGTCCAATCATTGCCTTTATCCGTCTCTCACCTGCTGTTCTTCTCACTGGACTGACCGAAGTGCCCGTTCCAACAAGGTAGCGCTCAAAAAAAAAAAAAAAACATGGCTTGCTTTTACATAAACGCACATGAATCGCTTCAGTAGGTCTCTTATGGCTGGCATTGTATGTGAAGCCTTTTATGCAACTATTTCCTGAAGTTTTATTTCCTCAGCTTTTTTTTAATTTATTTTTATTTTTTTATATACAGGTTTCTCTTCTTGCTGTTGGGGCCTTTCGGTAAAGGGGGCCAATATCATGAGATTGGCAGGTCGATAGCTACTTTAATGACAGATGAGGTGAGGCACCTACTTTGAATAAGGCTGTATTTACTAGTCTAGTGTGCCTATAGCTTAAACAGTAGGGCATGGGTTCAATTACCAAAGAATGCATAAACTAAAAACCTTTAAAACGGTAAACCTTGAATGCAATAGGTAAAAGCATCTGTTGAATGCATAAATGTAAATAATTATGTAATTTGATACGAATAAACGCAAGAGATAAATTACAGGTTCAGTCGGTTATACTGCCTTTGCTTCTTGCGTCTTGGATGTTTTTTGAAAAATGTTTTCATGCTTTTGTTAGTTGAACAGTGACTTGTAAAGATGACATTGAAGGAAGCTCAGCTTATCTTTACTCATAATCCTAATTTTAATATTGCAGCAGTTCCATTTGCATAATTGCATTTTCACATCTTCTCTAACACCATGACAGATCTTTCATGATGTAGCATACAAAGCCAAAGACAGGAACGACCTTCTGTCCGGCATAGATGAGTTCTTGGACCAGGTAACAGTGCTGCCTCCAGGAGAATGGGACCCCACGATACGAATCGAGCCGCCAAAGAGCGTCCCATCTCAGGTAATCATTGATAGTGGTAGAATAGTGATAACCAGAAGTTTGCTGGTTCAGTCTCTGCAAAAAACCATCCATGAGCCACTGGGTTAACAGGGGGTTGTTGCTGCTGTTTTTATGTCTGCAGGAGAAGAGAAAGATGCCTTCCATGCCTAATGGCTCTGCTCCACTTTCAGAGATTATCAAAGAAGAGGAACATCACGCTGGACCGGAACTCCAGAGGACAGGACGGTCAGAGCTAGTCTAACCTCTACCATTTATTTACTGCATACTTTTTTTGCATACCTCAACCATATTATTGTTGAGTTGGTCTATAAAAGTAGGTAACGATATGCAAAGCAAAGCATATATTAAAACAGAGAGATTCTATTGTATATCATGCCCTAAATACGGCTGGTGGGATTATATACATGACAAACTTAGACGTGTTGTGCTCTTGCATTAAGCCATTAAGGTGTCTGGACTTTAAGGACATGTATAAATGTGTGTCAAAGCTGAACCCTGCTGAACACAGTGTTAGTGAGAGAGAGAAGGGGGTGATGTCGGATTTACTTAAGTCTCTTTTGATGAAGGAGGACCTTATTAAACACGCATTAAATGGAGGGGGGTAAAAATGTTTTTATGGTGCAAATTTTGTAAGCCTTTCATGTTGGAGGTATTGAATAAAGGCGGTATATTTAACAGTGGCACCCATCCTTTGATGTGTAGCTTAAAATGGCCGGCTGGAGATAGTTGTGTAAGAGAGCTGTCCATTAAGACGTGTTTTAATAGCCCCAGAGCTCTCTGAAAATACAGCACACCCGAAGCAGCCATTAGGACAAAATGAGAAGCCCTTATAATATAATTTCTGAATGGATTTACTAATTTTTATCTCCATTATTGTAGGGACTTTTCACAGTTAACTTCACTGTTATACTCAACAGTCATTCATATTTTCTATTTTATAAGAAATAAGTGGATGTTAAGACAAAATATATAACAACAATATGTATTATTATTATTATTATTATTATTATTATTATTATTATTATTAGTTCGTTAACCTCTGCAAATTATTTATTTAACTCCAAATTTGATTGCTTTTGTGAGTATGTCCTGATTTATTTTCTTCCTTCATCACAGGATATTTGGGGGTCTGGTGCAAGATGTTAAGCGGAAAGCTCCGTTTTACTGGAGCGATGTGCGGGACGCTCTTAGCCTGCAGTGCTTGGCCTCCATCCTTTTCCTCTATTGCGCCTGCATGTCCCCCGTCATCACCTTCGGAGGCCTTCTGGGGGAAGCCACCAAAAACAACATAGTGAGTCAGACTTGTAGACTTAGCTCTGTCTGGAAATAATAATGGAGGATAAAATCTCTGAGTGTAACAGTCAGTCGGAATATGAATCAGATTCACTGGATGTGTTTATTGAGCATAGTCTTTCCCTATGCCTTAAAAGATATAATTTCTGCTTCCACAGAATGTGTTTATTCTTTGTTTGAAACTCTCCCACATTGTTGATAACATCTCTTTTGTCTGTGTTTGTTTTAGAGTGCCATTGAGTCTCTGTTTGGAGCTTCGCTGACCGGTGTGGCCTTCTCTCTGTTTTCTGGTCAGCCTCTCACTATCCTGGGCAGCACTGGGCCGGTTCTCGTTTTTGAGAAAATTCTTTTTAAGTTCTGCAGGTGAGAGAGACTCACTTTCAATAGTGTCACAATGTTCATCATTCTGTCCCTCGTGCATTTTACATTATTACATTATTCTCACATTTTAGAAATTGTGCTGAGAAACTGGGACAGTTTGTGACTATTTTATGTAATTTTGTCACTTTAAACATTTATAAAATATATTTGTGCTGCAGTATTATATTCTATGAAATGATTCGTTAAGATGAACAGTTTGAACTGATTCACAGAACTAAGTCAAACTTACCAACTTAATGGGCAAATAAAAAGCTAATGAAAATCATTGTGATTAATTGGATCATTTATTTTATTTTGCTTGCAAACTTAAAAATTAATGAATGTTGAGTACTTCACCCTGATATTTTTCTGAAATATCAGCACACTTGTGATGCTGTTTGTCCAGTCAATTTATTGGCTTTTAACTACTTATTGTTTAAAAAAGTTGAAGTATATAAAATTGAAGTATAACGTCACATTCCAGTCAATGGCTGACATTACAAGTCAACTACAATTTAAAAAGTGAAATACAATTCTTATTGTTTCCTCTTATGAAAGGTTGATTTTTAAGCTGTAAGTACCATAGCGCCATCTACTGGTGCAGGAAAAAGTTGGTCCAGCACTCTGGAGAATACAACACACGTTTTAAGTTCAGCCTTATTTTAATCCTACTTTGCAGCAATGCCGCCATGCAAATATAAAAATGCATAATTGCTTGGTTTCAAAAGTCTGTTTATCCATTCTATATACAAAAGCACATTGCCAATTATATGAAACACACAGATGATATTTGTTTCCTCATTTAGCAGATGCTTTTATCCAGATATGATGTGATATATAACACGTCGGTTTATCTCTCTTCAGTGACTATGGTCTGTCCTACCTCCCTTTGCGCACTAGCATTGGCCTGTGGACAGCCTTCTTGTGTATTGTGTTGGTTGCCACAGATGCCAGCTCTCTAGTGTGCTATATAACGAGATTCACAGAGGAAGCCTTCGCTGCTCTCATCTGCATCATTTTCATTTATGAGGCCTTGGAGAAACTCTTCCAACTAGGGGAGATGTTCCCTTTCAACATGCATGACAATTTGGATAACCTCACGGTTTACACGTAAGGAAATATTTTTTGTTGTTTATTGTTTTATGTTGTATATTTATTATATTATATGTTTATTTATTTCTCTTTTTCTTAGATGTCAGTGTTCATCTCCATCCAATATCACAGAGAAGATGGTACAGGCATGGAATCAGTCAGGTTTTACTCTTGAGACCATTAACTGGAGTGACCTTGATGTGCCAGTAAGCATTTCTTTCTTCAGACTACAGCTGAAGTGTTTTTAATAGTGCTGCCAAAGTTAACATTATTAGGAGAAATACAAATAACGGCATTTCACATTAACTTAACATTTTAATTGTTTCATTATTTCTATCCTATCTCAAAAGACTATAGTTTATCACTAAATGATAAAGAAACAACTTCTTAACTGTATATTTGTTTCTAAATCAAATGTATATACAGGTGCATCTCAAAAAATTTGAATATCGTGAAAAAGTTCATTTTTTATTGTAACTTATTTCAAAAAGTTAAACTTTCATATATTCTAGATTCATTACATGTAAAGTAAAACATTTCAAAAGTTTTTTTTTTTTGTTTTAATTTTGATGATTAGAGCTTACAGCTCATGAAAGTCAAAAATCCAGTATCTCAAAATATTAGGATATTTACATTTGAGCTTCATTAAATGACCATCCCTACAGTATAAATTCGGGGTATCTCTTGTTTTTTGAAACCACAATAATGGGGAAGACTGCTGAGTTGGCAGTGGTCCAGAAGACAATCATTGACACCCTCCACAAAGAGGGTAAGTGACAGAAGGCCATTGCTGAAAGGGGTAGCTGTTCACAGAGTGCTTTATCAAAGCATATTAAATGCAAAGTTGACCGGAATGAAGAAATTGGGTAGGAAAAGGTGCACAAGCAACAGGGATGACCGCAAGCTTGAGAATACTGTCAAGCAAAGCCAATTCAGACACTTGGGAGAGCTTCTCAAGGAGTGGACTGAAGCTGGAGTCAGTGCATAAAGAGTCACCACGCTCAGACGTCTTCAGGAAAAGGGCTACCAAGCCACTTCTGAAACAAAAACAATGTCAGAAGCATCTTACCTGGACTACGTAGAACTGGACTGTTGCTCAGTGGTCCAAAGTCCTGTTTTCAGATAAAAGTAAATTTTCCATTTCGTTTGTAAATCAAGGTCTGGAGTATGGAGGAAGTCTGGAGAGGCACAGAATCCAAGCTGCTTGAAGTCCAGTGGGACTTCAGTGATGATTTGGGGTGCTGTGACGTCTGCTGGTGTTGGTCCATTGTGTTTTATCAAGTCCAAAGTCAAGGCAGCCATCTACCAAGAGATTTTGGAGCACTTTATGTTTCCATCTGCTGACAAGCTTTATGGAAATGCTGATTTCCTTTTCCAGCAGGACTTTAGCACCTGCCCACAGTGCCAAAACCACTTCCAAGTGGTTTGCTGACCATGATATTACTGTGCTTGATTGGCCAGCCAACACGCCTGACCTGAACCCCATATGGAATTTAGGGGATATTTTCAAGAGAAAGATGTGAAACAGTCGATCCAACAATACAGACGAGCTGAAGGCTCAATAGTGCCTCAGCAGTGCCACAGGCTGATCGCTTCCATGCCACACCTCACTGATGCTGAAGTTTTTGTGCTAATGGAGCCCCGGCCAAATATTGAGTGCATAAATGAACATACTTTAACCTCTTAAGACCCGAGAAAAAAAATTTAGGAATTTTTTATTTTTTATTTTTCCATGTCTTTACATTGTTTAGAGCATTACAAATAATGTAAAAAAAAAAAAAAAACCCTTAAAAAAACATTTCATAAGTCCTTGCCATGTCCTTGATAGAGGACATTGGGACTCAATTTCTTTAAAAAAATAAAATGACATGAATGAACATGCATAGGCAAAAACAATTGATTTTTTAAATCACCAATACATTTTTAGTTTAAGATTTTTTTTTTTTTTTTTACCAAACTTTGTATAAAGATGATTCTCAACTATGTTATAACAGAATGATTCGATATACCATTTTTCTTTCTGCAAAATGTGTGTAAAATGGTCATAAACGGGTTTTCTCATTATATACAATGTATCTATAAACTAAATCTAATTTGCATATTAATGTGTTTTTGGGGCAACGTAATGAAAAAAAGAAGTGTAATAATGGGAGTAATAATTGACAAGATTTTCATAATTATATATAATATTTCATAGAATATTGAAATATAATTTCTTTTCCTATTCATTTGTTATTCAGTTGTTTCTTTTCCTATTCATAGTTACACGAGTAAGTATGGTGACAAAATAAACAGTGGTGATTTTCTAAGCGGATAAAAAATGATAACTATAATGTATGGCGGAAGAGTACTTCTCTCTTCTCGCAGCACTTCGACCTCGGCGCAGTAATATCATCACTCCTGAAAACTCTCCCTCTAACTTCCATCAATAGAACCAATATTACTGCGCCGAGGTTGAAGTGCTGCGAAGTGCTCTTCCGCCATACATTATAGTTATCATTTTTTATCTGCTTAGAAAATTGCCCCGTTTTATTTTGTGTCACCATACTTATTTGTGTAACTACTCATGTAACTGTCTTTAAATAGGGAAAACATGGAAGTGTTTGGTAGTTTCTAAATTCATCCCTGTTTGGATCCTAAGGAATGAATGGTGCTAAGTTAAATGCTAGCATAGTGGCGCCGCGCAATCATTGACACCCTTCACAAGGAGGGTAAGCCACAAACATTCATTGCCAAAGAAGCTGGCTGTTCACAGAGTGCTGTATCCAAGCATGTTAACAGAAAGTTGAGTGGAAGGAAAAAGTGTGGAAGAAAAAGATGCACAACCAACTGAGAGAACCGCAGCCTTATGAGGATTGTCAAGCAAAATCGATTCAAGAATTTGGGTGAACTTCACAAGGAATGGACTGAGGCTGGGGTCAAGGCATCAAGAGCCACCACACACAGACGTGTCAAGGAATTTGGCTACAGTTGTCGTATTCCTCTTGTTAAGCCACTCCTGAACCACAGACAACGTCAGAGGCGTCTTACCTGGGCTAAGGAGAAGAAGAACTGGACTGTTGCCCAGTGGTCCAAAGTCCTTTTTTCAGATGAGAGCAAGTTTTGTATTTCATTTGGAAACCAAGGTCCTAGAGTCTGGAGGAAGGGTGGAGAAGCTCATAGCCCAAGTTGCTTGAAGTCTAGTGTTAAGTTTCCACAGTCTATGATGATTTGGGGTGCAATGTCTTCTGCTGGTGTTGGTCCATTGTGTTTTTTGAAAACCAAAGTCACTGCACCCGTTTACCAAGAAATTTTGGAGCACTTCATGCTTCCTTCTGCTGACCAGCTTTTTAAAGATGCTGATTTCATTTTCCAGCAGGATTTGACACCTGCCCACACTGCCAAAAGCACCAAAAGTTGGTTAAATGACCATGGTGTTGGTGTGCTTGACTGGCCAGCAAACTCACCAGACCTGAACCCCATAGAGAATCTATGGGGTATTGTCAAGAGGAAAATGAGAAACGAGACCAAAAAATGCAGATGAGCTGAAGGCCACTGTCAAAGAAACCTGGGCTTCCATACCACCTCAGCAGTGCCACAAACTGATCACCTCCATGCCACGCCGAATTGAGGCAGTAATTAAAGCAAAAGGAGCCCCTACCAAGTATTGAGTACATATACAGTAAATGAACATACTTTCCAGAAGGCCAACAGTTCACTAAAAATGTTTTTTTTTTTTTTTTTATTGGTCTTATGAAGTATTCTAATTTGTTGAAAAAGTGAATTGGTGGGTTTTTGTTAAATGTGAGCCAAAATCATCACAATTAAAAGAACCAAAGACTTAAACTACTTCAGTCTGTGTGCATTGAATTTATTTAATACACGAGTTTCACAATTTGAGTTGAATTACTGAAATAAATGAACTTTTCCACGACATTCTAATTTATTGAGATGCACCTGTATATATACATATATATATGCACTTGGATGGGTTATATGTGTGTGTGTGTGTGTATGTATATGTGTATATATATGTATGTATGTATGTATGTATGTATATATATGTATATATATATATATATATATATATATATATATGTGTATATGTATATATATATATATATATATATATGTGTATATGTATATATATATATATATATATATGTGTATATGTATATATATATATATATATATATATATATATGTGTATATATATATATATGTGTATATATATATATATGTGTATATATATATATATGTGTATATATATATATATGTGTATGTGTGTGTGTGTATATATATATGTATATGTATATATGTAATTTTTGTAAATTATAAATATGTATAATTTAGGGCAGTCGTGGCCTAATGGATAGAGAGTCGGACTTGTAACCCGAAGGTCGCGGGTTCGAGTCTCAAGTCCGGCAGGAATTGTCGGTGGGGGGAGTGAATAACCAGTGCTCTCTCCACCTTCAATACCACGACTGAGGTGAGACCTTTGAGCAAGGCACCGAACCCCCCACCTGCTCCCCGGGCGCCGCAGCACTGGCTGCCCACTGGTCCGGGTGTGTGTTCATGGTGTGTGTGTGTGCACTTGGATGGGTTAAATGCAGAGCACAAATTCCAAGTATGGGTCACCATACTTGGCCACACGTCACTTCACTTCACTTTCACAAATTTTTAGTTGCACTTGTATCCATATCAAATAAATCAAATATCTTTAATTATTACTTGCTATTTTTTTTTTTTTGTCTCTTTTTAAAGAATTGCAAGAAACTCCATGGCGAGTTTGTGGGACCTGCTTGCGGACATAATGGCCCGTACATCCCTGATGTATTGTTCTGGTCTGTCATTCTGTTCTTCACCACTTTCTTCCTGTCATCCTTCCTCAAACAGTTCAAAACCAAGCGCTATTTCCCTACTAAGGTCAGTAGAGTCATGCGCTGATCATGTGCTGATAGTGTTATTTACGCTAACATTTAGTTTCTGTCCTGCAGGTCCGATCTTCAATCAGTGACTTTGCAGTTTTTCTAACAATCATGATTATGGTCTTGGTTGATTACTTGGTGGGCGTCCCCTCTCCTAAACTACATGTCCCAGATACATTTGAGGTACTATAAATGTTGTTTTCTATTATTAATTTGTTTTTTCCCCATCTTATTAGTTCTTAAACTAGATTCAACAAATCATGTTTGGCTGGTTTTGTGGTTTTTAGGCTTTTAGATCTTTGTTTTCACTCTTCTAAATTTGGCCAAAAGTAAATTTACAAAGAAGAATTGGAATGACTATTTCTCAGAACATATACTTGCAGCTTTATATCTTCATAAACAGTTGAAATGAATGTATCATTATGTGAATGGAGGCAAAACTTTGTTGTAAATAGTCCAAAATAAACAGAAAACACACTTAGCAGGGTTTAGTTGACTCTAAACCACTCCAGCTGTTTCTGTTTTCTGTTTTCCTGCTGAGCTTTGACTATTGATTTAACCTCTCTTCTTTAACTGTTTTTCTATAAAGCCTAAGAACCAGGTTCTGCACTCTTATGCAAGTATTGCCATTTATCAGTAATGCTTAAAAGTGTAATAACGTTTGAAGGTTTGGGGTCTTTTTCTGAAAGAAATACTTTAATTTGGCTAGGACACATTAAATTGATTAAAAGTGACAGAAAAAAGATTTAAAGTTAAAAAAGATGTTTCAATTCAAATAAATGCTGTTCGTTTGAACTTTCTATTCATCAAAGAATCCTGAAAAAAATGGACCATTTCCACAAAAAGTAGCAGAACTGTTTTCAACATTGATATTAATAAGCAGTGTTTCTTGAGCAACAAATCAGTATATCAGAGTGATTTCTGAAAGATTGTGTGACACTGAATATTTCACACTAATTCTATTTTTGTTATATTTTTGATCAAATAAATGCAGCCTTGGTGAGACTTCTTTAAAAACAAAACAAACAAACAAACAAAAAAACGTACCAACCCTAAACTTTTTAGTGGTTTTGTGCTTATTGGATGCTGTTTATTTTGGCTTTAGTGACTCTAAAGCATTCATTCCTATAGTAAATTCCTGTTATAAAGGGATGCACAGATGACCGGTATTAAAATTCTGTATTATTTTGTCTAAATAAGTTGGAATTAAAAACTTAAAACTAAAATTGTTCATCCCCAATAAATTTAATTTTATATTTATTATTAAGGGAAGAACATTAATGTAAAGTCTTTTTCTTCTGTCCAATAGCCCACCTCTAAGAACCGTGGCTGGCTTATCTCACCTCTGGGTGATAACCCCACATGGACGCTCTTTGCAGCAGCCATCCCTGCCCTCCTGTGCACCATCCTCATCTTCATGGATCAGCAGATCACCGCTGTCATCATCAACCGTAAAGAACACAAGCTCAAGGTCAGTTCGACACCTGATCCAGTCTGTCAGAGCGCTGCAGCGGTCCTGTGGCTCATGATTCTGTTCTTCTGCAGAAAGGCTGCGGGTATCATCTTGACCTTCTGGTGGTGGCCGTGATGCTCGGCGTGTGTTCTGTGATGGGCTTGCCCTGGTTCGTCGCTGCCACAGTCCTCTCCATCTCTCACGTCAACAGTTTGAAGGTGGAGTCGGAGTGCTCAGCCCCGGGAGAGCAGCCCAAATTCTTGGGCATTCGTGAGCAGAGGGTTACTGGGCTCATGATCTTTGTGCTTATGGGTCTGTCTGTCTTCATGACATCTATTCTAAAGGTATGGCTCAGTTTGTAGTGCAAAAAAATTATATAATAATTATTAACAGGGTTTGAAATTAACACCCGCCAACCTGCCAAATGCGGGTAAAAATCAGCTGTGGCGGGTAACGCTGTCAAATCACTAGCCAATTTGGCGGGTTACTTTTCGTAAGTTATGTTCACTCATTAATTTCTTGGGGAAGGTTAGCGCAAATACTGAACTCATGAGACATCATGACATTATCGAGTATATTGCAAAAACCAAACAAAACACACCTACATAGTGCACGCATACGTGACGTGATGAAGTCTGATTAGTGCCGTGTGCATTTAGAGTGCATTCTTTCACTGCATGATTCAGTCTATTAATATGCATTAAGAATGATCACATAATTCAAGATAAGGGGGTTAGAAAATGTATATATTTATATCAATTCATATAGTTAATATCACACGAAGAGTGCCGTTCTTTCTTTAAAAATCAGCATGGTTACAAATGTGATATTGATTTTATACAACAGTTCAATAAACAATAAGTAAATATCAAGAGACTTACGTTTTAGACACCATATTGGCTGTTTTTGCACTATTTCACCAACAAAAAACATTCCAAACACAGCGCTGTTTTGCGTCTCTGAGCAACATGACAGTGTTTCGTTTCTGAATGAATCAACCTTTAAATAATTCGGTTCAATCGCAATGACTTACTTAACAGTGACTTACTGCCACCTACTGGCGGTTTTAATTTCACATTTAAAGTAGCCTATCTTTTTATTTTTAAAATTATTTCAAATACCAGTATTCAACATTTCATGTTTAAATATCAAAACATTATTTATGCATTTGTAACTGCAGGTTAAAGCATTCCATGTCCCTCTAAGCTGCATTAACATTTGTAAATACATCTAAATGCCACTTCATATGCAACTTCTGCAAAGATGAATTTTATTGATACTGATTTCATTTGTTTAGTAACAGCCTAAATGTAGAATTATTATAATTGCCTGATTAAATGTAAGAATTTGACTCAAAAGATGATGCACACTTTTAGAAAAAATGGATTTATACAGGTAAAAATGCCCATAAAAGGTAAAAATCAATCTAAACTTATTGGAAAAGGTTCATTTCTATCACTGCTGTGAACTGACCACACAGAATATGAAGAATATCAAAAAGTTTAGGAGTCTGCTGTCCACAGTAGTCCTTAGGATATCAGCACAATAACACACTCAGCAAAATATTGTCTAATTATCTTTATCGATAAAATCCCAGAAAATATTGAGATATTATTTTTTGTCAGTATCGCACACCCCTAGTACTGACACAAAATGATTTGCAAAGGTCGCTTTATCACGTTCAGTGTAGACAGCCTCAAGCTGTTGGTTTATTTCGGGGGTTAATATTTATTTATTTTTTTTGTTTGGCTAGTAGAAGTTATGAATGGCCGGTAACTTAAAAATTTAGTAGCCAAATTGGCTGGTGAGTGAAAAAATTAATTTCAATCCCTGATTATTAATCCTATAAATCTACTGTGTCATTTGATATGCATATTTCTAAGGACTCTTAATTGTCTACATGATCACAAATTTGTTGAAAAACCTGTTTTTCTACTGCATGATTTTTGTTATCTGATTGATAATTTATACTTTTTAGCAAGTAAAAGGCCTTTTAGTATAATTCTAAAAACGTCCATGTTCACAGGGATTAAAGTTTTCCGTCGCTATGACGGATTTCCGTTAATTGCAGCGAGTCTATGACGGATTTTCATCAATTGCAGGGTTCCCGCCTGTCCTTAATGTCTTAAATTCACTTTTCATAATTTTAAGGGCGTTGTTGTGCCTATTTTCGACCCCTGCCAAATTATTACCCCCTCTCATTGAAATCGCTACCTGATTGCAGGGTGTCAGCGGGGTCTTAAAAAGTATTAAAAGTTGATAAATCAATTTAGAGAAAATTAAGGCCCTTAAAAAGTATTAAAAATTCTTAAATGCCATTTTCCAAGGTATTAAATTTTGCATAATCTTTTCATTATGTATATTTGTCCAAAGAGGTTGTATGCTAAAGTTTGTCTGAATTGAATCATTGCGTAGGCAAATAGGGATTCTGTGTAGTTTATTAATGGAATCCCACTAGATTTGACGTCATCTGTTACCGCGCTCACTGACTGCTGCGTGATAGCGCAGATTCCTTCACGCTCGGCCGGCTGTTAAACATCGTTGACTAATGGGGAAATTTAAGTTTCTCACATAATCCATTTTAAATTTGAAGAAATGTTTTGTTTGTCCACATAAACTGTTTCAGGAATGACAAGCGCGAGTGTAAAAAATTACCCGAGTGAATCAGCTAAATTGTTCAGCTAAATCCTTAAGTTATTGCTATGATTGACAGTGATAAATATTGTAGCAATGAACGGAACGAACTATCTGACAAGCCAATGTCAAGATAGACCTGTGCATTAAGAGATGTGGAGTAAATTCAGAGTAACAAACCTACAGCGATAAGTCTGTGTTGGCTGAATATATTTAGCAGCTTACAGTTAAAGATAAAATAATTAATGCATTAGTATTTAATTATTATACTATAAATAATTAACTTATTTATTCATACTTCAGTACTATGGTGCAATCACAACTGTGTGAGCACTCTTGGTTTGTCCGTGCAGTGTACGATCACACCAGTGTGATTTGAACAATCAAATCTGCACAATCAATCAGACCAATCAATCAGACCTGGTCTGCGTTCAACCCCGACAAAACGGTGCAAAACGTTTTTTAAACGGAAACGGTGGTGCGATGAACACCCTGTTCTGATGACGCAAGAGTTGCAACTATGGCAGCTGAGAAGGCCATTCTTTGTGTTCTTTTTGAAGAATTTTCGTAGCCTGATGAAATCGGTATAAATACGTGTTTAATACTGCAAAATATGCTCGACAAACATGTCTTCTAATATCTTCAATTGTTGCGTATACCCAGCTGCAGCAGACACATTTGTAAACAACTTTACTTGGACCCATGTGCGAGCTGTCTCTTTAATCCCGCGCGGTTTATATACATGTTGCTGGGGTGGATTGGGCTGACATTTTTGACACACCCACCAAACGAGAAAACGTATCTCAAACCCTGTTGCACACCGTTTTCAGGAAACATGTCGTTCAACCCGGAAACCATAGCAAAACCTTGTTCACCAGTGTGCGCTTGAACGTGCCCCTGAAGACAGCAGCTGTCATGTAGCTTCACAAACAATCTTTCAACTACAAAGTATCATTGTTTCAGTGTTACAAACATTCAAATAATCACAGAAGTAGTGGGATAAAAGTTTAGTTCGGATATAAACTCTGATGTGTACGGTAGCGATCATAGAGTAAAGTTTGAAAGTAATTTGACACTTCATATAAAGATTTATCGATTACATTGTTGCGCCAGTAGGTGGCGAAAAGGGGCTGTTAAAATGTATTTGTCTTTGAATCATTCAAGAGATTCATTCAAAAACGCTGATTCATCCAGTAATGAAACAAATCTTGAGTGAGGCATTGAATCATTCATTCATAATTTTTTGTTTAGTTGTCTGTTTTTTTTTCTTCAGAATCTTGAGGGAACCACAACCTCCATTTTAAAAAAAAAATATATATATATATATTGCACACAAAAATCTCTTAAATGAGTCCAGTTTTTATGTAGCCTGCTGATTTTTGTTCAAGGTATTCAGTTGCAACTAAATGTTTTGCAAAAAGAGACAGAATAAATATGTTTGATATCTAAATGTTTGACTTCATTTTTTAATCACATTGGAATCAAAACTGGGAATCGAAAAGAATCATAATCAATAAGCGGAATCGGAATTGATAAAATTCAAATGATACCCAACCCTAGCTATTTTACAATCAATATATAGTGTTCTGCCACCCCAATGCGCCTTGCATACGTTGACAGACAGATAACTCCTCTACCAATCACCACACTGAAGCAGATACTCAGTTCACTTCGTTTAATGGATGACTGGAAGTAGGGTAAAACTGAAAAGAACAAATTAAATTTAAGTACACTGAAAGGGAATATTTTACATATGCATCACTAGTGTAACATAAGCATGTATGAAATAACAGTGCATAAGTTTGCATTCATGTATATGAAAAAGTATTGTAACACCTGAAATCTTTCACATTCCAAACTGTATACTGAATGAATTGCATCATATTAACTGATTAATGATACGTAACTGCAACATAGGTCACACATCTGTGTATGACACAATTAACACATGGTGACACACACCTGTATAAAGATTCACATGAAAGTTTGCACTTAACAAAAAGTACTATCAAATATAGTTGAATTACTCTTTAATGTAAACTTACATACCAACGATACTTCCGAAAGACAAGAAATGTAGCAGATGACTTAAGATGAAAGGAACCACAATAACAGGCTGCTCTCTTCCATGCAATAGACTGAAGCTGGCCCTATATTGATGACATCATCAGAGAGTTGTAACTCTTAAAGGAGCCAGCACCTTTTACACTAATGTCACACATGACAACACACTCCCCGTCTGGTATCACTG
Organism: Spinibarbus caldwelli; assembly: GCA_039654775.1. Lineage (NCBI taxonomy): Eukaryota > Metazoa > Chordata > Actinopteri > Cypriniformes > Cyprinidae > Spinibarbus > Spinibarbus caldwelli. The sequence continues at coordinate 28,848,915 of CM077227.1, read as the reverse complement.
GATACCAAACCTACTACTAATGTATTAAGAGAGGAATAAATCAGTCTCTGAATTAGTCTGAAGGAATGAGCATCACCACTTCAGTTATAGGTCTGATGAACAATTTTGGTTCTTCTTTATCCATGACCTTGATCTCCACCTTTCGTACCCTTCCATCTGCACTTGGGAACACTCTAGTGATGCGCCCCAGAGGCCACTGGTTACGTTTGGTGTGATGGTCTTTCATAAGAACTACACTGCCCTCCGTAACGTCTTGCCTTTTCATTTGCCACTTCTTCCTAGGTTGCAACGTAGAGAGATATTGTTTTCGCCACCTGTCCCAGAAGGTAGACGCCATATTTTGGACCTGTTTCCACTGCTTTCTGTAAAGGTCAGCATGATCGAATTCTCCTGGTGAACAAGGACAAGGACCGTACTTATGAGTGAGTAACGTTGAGGGGGCGAGTATGCGAGGATCCTCCGGGTCCATAGAAACCGGTACCAGTGGTCTGGAATTTATTATTGCCGTCGCCTCCGCCATGAATGTTGTGAGAACCTCGTGTGTGATTCTTGATGGTCCCAGCTGCAGCATCATTGAGTCCAAAATCTTCCGAGTTATCCCAATCATTCGCTCCCACACTCCACCCATGTGGGAAGCGTGGGGAGGGTTGAAGATCCATGAACATCCTTGTTCTGCAAGGAACCTTATGACCTTTGTTTCATCCAAGTTGGAAGGGATGTCCAGTTCTCTGCACGCTCCTACAAAATTTGTCCCTCGATCCGAGCGTATCTGCTTTACTGGACCACGAATGGCAAAGAAGCGTCTCAAGGCGTTTATGAAACAAGATGTGTCCATAGACTCCAGTACCTCGATATGGACAGCTCTGATGGTTAAACAGGTGAACAACACCGCCCATCTCTTGCTGTTCGCGAGTCCTCCTCTAGTACGGCGGGCAGAAATGGTCCAAGGACCAAATACATCAGTGCCTACATAAGTAAACGGGGGTTCGGTGTTGACTCTGTCCATTGGCAGATCGGCCATCTTCTGTGTTTCACTTCGTCCACGCAATTTTCGGCAAATCACACATCCAAAGATAAGGGAACATATGCATCTTTTGGCTCCCACGATCCAAAAGCCTGCCATACGTATGGCACCTTCAGTGAAATGTCTCCCTTGGTGTTGAGATTGCTCGTGATAATGTCTCACGATCAAGATTGCAATGTGGTGTCGTCGTGGAATGATGATGGGATTGCTTTCATCAAATCCAGTGACCACTCGAGACATACGACCGCCGACTCTCATAAGTCCGTTCTCATCTATGAGGGGATTCAGTGTGAAGAGAGGACTGCTCTTTGGAATATTCTTGTTATCTTTGATACATCTGAATTCCTCAGCGAAAACTTCCTGTTGCACAGCACGAATGATGGCATTTTTGGCTTGGCTCAATTCGTCTACACTGTATGGTGTCGAACAACAATGCCATCCTTTGCAAACTTTTCCATCTTTGACCAGCTCTGCTTTATAGGTCTGTACAATGTGTATTAGACACGCAATAGCATGAACGAGTTCCTTCCAATTGGAGAAGCGCTTGAAGCGTTCTGAGCCTAGCTGACTGTCCTTCGTTAAGGTGACAAATGCTGACACTTCAGGTTGGACTTCAACATCTGTCATAGGATCAACAAGGTCAAACGGGCCTGAGGAGAAGTATGTCTGGTTTGGGCATGACAAAAATGGCGGACTGGTAAACCATGTCGTGTCTTTTAGATAGGCTGCAGGAACAGATCTTGTCGCGTGGTCTGCAGGATTCTGATCGCTCGCCACATAATGCCATTGCCGCGGGTGTGTACTTCTTCTGATTCTTAGAACTCGGTTATTTACGAAAGCGTGGAACCTACGCTTCTCATTATGAATATAACCAAGGACCACTCTGCTGTCTGAAAAGAAGTTCACATTGTCAAACTCTGTATCCATTTCGGACATTATAAGGTCAGCCATCTGCACAGCCAACACTGCACTGCAGAGCTCAAGACGTGGTATAGTCAGCTCTGGCCGGGGAGCTAGCTTTGCTTTTCCCAAGATGAAACTTATCTTGCAGTTCCCATCTGGACTTGAACTTCTAAGATAAGCTACTGCAGCTATAGCCAAGACAGAAGCATCTGCAAAGATGCAAAGCTCTCTCTGTGAAGCTTCAGAAGAGAAACCTTTTGTATAATGTCTTGGGATCTGGAGATGTTGAAGATGTTGAAGAGAGTCCTTCCATTGCAGCCAAGGTCCCATCTTTCCTGGAGGCAAAGGCGCATCCCAGTCACATGTCTCAGTTGTGAGTTCTCTTATCAGAGCTTTTCCACGAATGACAACTGGAGCTGCGAACCCAAAGGGGTCGTATAAACCATTCACAGTTGAGAGGACTCCACGACGTGTGAATGGCTTTGTATCACATGACAACTGGAACGTGAACGTGTCGGTAAGGAGATTCCAATTAACTCCAAGGGTACGCTGTACTGGCACTGCAACCTTGCCTAGGTCCATGATTCTTAGATCACTAGCTTGTTCCTCCAAAGGAAACGCATCCATAACCTCCTTGCTGTTCGAAGCAATTTTGTGGAGCTTCAGGTTGGAACGTGCCAAGGCTGCTTGGGTCCTCTTGAGGAAATCAATTGCAGCTGCTGCAGACGGTAGTGATCTTAAACCATCGTCCACGTAGAAATCCCTTTCTACAAACCTTCCAACATCTACTCCAAACTCTGACTCAGCCTCTTTTGCTGCTTGTCTGAGGCCATAAATCGCAACCGCAGGAGAAGGACTGTTCCCGAAGATATGGACCTTCATCCTGTACTCGATGACGCTCTTCTCTGGGTCGTTATCTTCATACCAGAAGAACCTGAGAAAGTTCCTGTCCTCTGGCTTGACAAGGAAGCAATGGAACATTTGTTGAACATCCGTAGTGAATGCTACCACTTCCTTTCTAAAGCGCAAGAGCACCCCAAGAAGTCCGTTGTTGAGATCTGGGCCCTTCAAAAGTACATCATTTAGGGAAACCCCATCGTACTGACAGCTTGAATCGAACACGACCCGGATCTGATCTGGCTTCTTTGGGTGATAAACTCCAAAAAGCGGCAAGTACCAACACTCATCATGCTGCTTAAGTGGTGGAGCAATCTCTGCATGACCTTTCGCCAGTATCTTTCCCATGAATGCGAAGAAATGTTCTTTCATGATAGGTTTCTTGGAAAAAGACCGCTGTAGAGATCTGAAGCGATCTAGAGCCTGCGTCTTGTTGTTTGGTAGGCGTCGCCTCTGAGGTTTAAATGGAAGGGGGGACACCCAACTATTTCTTTCATCTTTGTAGAAGCCTTCCTTCATTATACGGAGGAAAGTCAGATCTTCGACAGACAGAGCTAGCTTGTCGTCATCCTTTGTTCTCTTGAAGACATCCCATTCTACATGGTGTTCACCTTCCCATTCAGGCTTCATCACAACAGCCGTAGCTAGAAGACCAGAAGGTTTATCACAAACATTTTCTTTGATGTGATAAGTGTTGGGACATGGTATGAAAAGTGATTGGCGACCACTATCCAAGGTGTTGGTGAAGAGAACATTGACTCTATCAGGCTTGTGCACCTTGCCTAAGCATACGTTGCCCACTATTACCCAACCAAGATCTAACTTCAGAGCGTAAGGGGCTTCGCGAGGTCCATTTATGTGCTTCATCACTTTATGCACCTTTATGATGTCTCTTCCCAGCAGCATCATGATTGGAGCATCCGGGTCAATTTCCGGGATCTGTCCTGCAATATCCTTCAGATGTGGATGATGAAGGGCAACTTGAGGGGTGGGTATCTCAGAGCGATCATCTGGGATGTCGTCACACTCTATTAAGGTAGGTAGAGAATGAATGACTCGACCATCAACTGATGCTACTTGAAACCCATGTGCTCTCCTCCCTGTCTTTTGGGAGACCCCAGTACAAGTTTTGAGGTAATAGGAAGAACTGTCACAATCCACATTGAAAACATCAAAGAATTTTGATCTCACTAAAGATCGATTGCTTTGGTCATCGATGATGGCGTAAACCCTGATTGCCTTCTCCCTTTGGCCACTTGGAAACACTGAGACGAGGCAAATTTTGGAGCATGTTTTCCCACTCAAATCACTACCGCAGACTTCTGTACATTTGGTAGACACATCATCTTCAGAAGAGTCTTTCTTCTCCCCGCCATACTCTTTAGTGAGTGTTTGAGCTTTAGCAGGCTTATCCACAGGTTTTGGATGCAATAGAGAATGGTGTGCTTCACTACCACATTCAGTACATTTGACAACTTTTTCACAGTTCCTTGCAAAATGTGTTGTTGAGGATACACATTTAAAGCAAATCCCATTCTGCTTTAAAAAGGCCTTTCGATCTTCAATGGATTTCTCTCTGAACCCACGACATTTATTGAAAGGATGTGGTTTTTTATGTATAGGACAGAACCTTGTTAAGTCCATCTTTGCTCCTTGAGTTTCACCAGTCGACGAACTTTGAGGGGAGACATCCGTTTTGTGAACTGAGATGGATGCTCTGTTAGTGTTCCTGGGATGTTCTGGCCTTAAATGATCAGCTTGAAGGGGAAGGGCAAAGCTAGGATCATTCCGCATTCTGGCTTGTTCTACAACAAAGTTGACAAGTACAGAAAATGGAGGAAAAGGAACTCTGTGTTGTTGTTTGAAAGTATAGCCCAGAGTCATCCACTTATCTTGCAGGTTGAAAGGTAGCTTTTGCACTATGCTGGCTATGCCACGAGCTGTGTCCAAGTACGCGAGACCCAGAAGCACTCCCTCAGATTTTGCTACTAGAAGCTCCATAAGAAGGTCTCCTAACTCCCTGAGTTTCTTCCATTCTTTATTCGAAATCTTTGGGAAAGTCTCCAGTCTCCTGAGTAATGAGCTTTCAACAACCTCAGGTGCACCAAAACAATCGTCTAACCGTTCCCAAATCATCAAGAGACCCCTGTCAGGGTTTGCCACATGCACAGCTCTGATGCGTTTCACTTGCTCCCTAGAATCTGTTCCTAACCACTTGACCAAGAGATCCATTTCCTCTTTAGCTGTGAGATTGAGATCCTTAGTGGCAGTAAAGAATGACGCTTTCCACGATCTGTAATTTTCAGGGTGGTCGTCGAATTGTAAGAGACCTGTGGAAACAATTTCTCTTCTCGCCATGAATCTAACGAGGTCAGACATGTTCCGATTTGCATCAATGTTTGTATAAGGAGTGCTTGTGTGAAATCGTACATGAGGTGGAGTTGGAGCACATGACTTGATCTGAGGATAACTGTGTGCATTTATAGCCATATCTTGTGACTGCATGTTAGAATTCAAGTGAGCATGCACTGGCAAGTGGCTGAGATCATCAGGTGGTCTCACATGAGCAAAGTAAGTATCTTGTCTGTTCTTGACAGAGGGAGATGGCTTTACACTCTGTGGCAGCCTAGGGTGATACTTATCAGGGTAGGGAGCATTCCTGACAGCTTCCTCGGATTGCTTATCCAGGATATGTGCTTGATTGTCGATGACATTCTCTGAGACTTCCCCACGTTTAAAGGCTTCACCTAAATCAGGTGCCTCTAACCCATATGGCGGCAGTTTTGGCTTTTTCTCTTGAAACGACTCAGTCGGTGGGGGTAGTGGCCACCGAACTTCTGAAAAAACAGGGGTATCGAGCTGTTTGTTAGCTTGCAGTCTAGCTTGTTCTTGTACGTACTCTTTAGTTCTTCGAGTAGTGGCATGAGAACCTGAAGCGCATTGACTGCTGGATTTGCGGCTTGATACTTTGTCACTGCTTAGTGCTGTCGACAGTGCTTCAGCTTTGGCCACTGCCACAGCAGCTTCCCTTTCTACATCCAGCACCGCTAATTGTGCTTCTAAACATGCTCTCTCCGCATCCAAACGTGCCTTTTGCATCTTTATCTGCATTTCCTTTTCTGCATATTTAACTTTAGCTTTGGCTTCTTCAGCTTCAGCAAGGGCAATAGCAACAGCAGGATTAACAGTCGAGCCCTTTGAGTATTTGGAAGACACTGACTGATTAGACCAAGTCACTAGACTGCTTTGAGCTGGTAGCTTTGAATCTTCCATAATGTAGAGCAAGCCGATCTTTGAGTTGCTTGATTTTTCCCTTCTTTTGACTCAGTCACATTGAAAGAAACACTCTGACCTTCCTTGCTGTAGATCTGTCTGTGAGAAAGACGTTGTTTTACTGTTCTGCCACCCCAATGCGCCTTGCATACGTTGACAGACAGATAACTCCTCTACCAATCACCACACTGAAGCAGATACTCAGTTCACTTCGTTTAATGGATGACTGGAAGTAGGGTAAAACTGAAAAGAACAAATTAAATTTAAGTACACTGAAAGGGAATATTTTACATATGCATCACTAGTGTAACATAAGCATGTATGAAATAACAGTGCATAAGTTTGCATTCATGTATATGAAAAAGTATTGTAACACCTGAAATCTTTCACATTCCAAACTGTATACTGAATGAATTGCATCATATTAACTGATTAATGATACGTAACTGCAACATAGGTCACACATCTGTGTATGACACAATTAACACATGGTGACACACACCTGTATAAAGATTCACATGAAAGTTTGCACTTAACAAAAAGTACTATCAAATATAGTTGAATTACTCTTTAATGTAAACTTACATACCAACGATACTTCCGAAAGACAAGAAATGTAGCAGATGACTTAAGATGAAAGGAACCACAATAACAGGCTGCTCTCTTCCATGCAATAGACTGAAGCTGGCCCTATATTGATGACATCATCAGAGAGTTGTAACTCTTAAAGGAGCCAGCACCTTTTACACTAATGTCACACATGACAACACATATAGTAAAGTGTCGCCGATGTAACCGGTTAAAACTGAGGTCGATGAGGTCTTAGATTTTATGGAAAGTGTCTTAAAAAAGGTCTTAAAAGGTATTAAATTTAACTCAATGATTCCTGTATATACCATGGATTGCCTAATCCTAACCCCTCCCCCACACCTAACCCTTAACCTACCCAATATTAGGGGGTAGTAATCTGGCAGGGGTCAGAATTTGGCACAACACCGTAAATAGGCATACATTTCTCAAATATTCCGTCAATTGGAAAACAATGAGGGGAAAAGAAACATGTAGCGCGTTGTTGTTGTTCTGCCGTCACACCAAAAATCATCCCCGCCGCGGCTGCAGCTTCTCACTGATAACATAGTAACGCCGCTGGCATCATTCACATTCGGGTTTAGCAGAGAACACGGAGCAGAACTTGAATTTCGGCGCGGGATTGCGGCTATTAATAATAATTGTACTCATTCCCGCAGGTTCCGACGGAATGTATCACATTTGCACGTGTTTTTGATTCCTGAGAACTCACTCGCGCGCTCTCATTTTCTGTGCACTCACAGATCGAGATTAGGAGAGCGACAGCTTTTAATTACTATTAAGGGAGTTTTCAAATGTGATAGCCTATTGATTTAATACAACAGATCAATAAACGAGTATTGCATGATTTTGATCTCTATCATCAGCGAAAATAGTTCCAAATAAAGTAACAGCTGAGCTGCTGCATCTCTAAAAGCAAACACAGTGGTGTTTCATTCATGAATGAAAGTGCGTTTTTGAACGAATCTAGTGAGTCAGTGATTCGTGATTACCCATTCATAAAGACAGTCACTTGCTTCATTCATGTTCGAACGAATGAATGATTCAGTGATGAAATCAGTGACTTGCCGACACCTGCTGACGGTTTCAGTTTCATTTTTAGCGTATAATTTCAGTTGTTTAAATAATTTAATATTTCTGTATTCAAAATTTTATATTTTATATTTAAAACATTAATCTCCACATGAATCTTTGAATTTAATTGCACTCATGCCACTTTTTGTGTTCTTCTGTGCCACCTTTGTAGTACAAATTAATTTTTTATTAATACTAATTTCATATGATTGGTAACTTATTTGTCTTATTCTACTTATTATATTGTTTTAAATAGAAATTTAAAAAAGCTTATAAACATACATTTTTGAATTTGACAGATGAAAATGATGCCATTACAAAGATAAAAAGAAAATACCCCTGTAAGTCACTTTAAGGAGTCAAATGTCACCTCGTTTTAGGAAGACTTTTTGATCAGAATTTTTGATTATTGATCAAAAGGTGCTCTTAAATTTTTTAAATTAGGAGCACAAGCGCTCCTAAAAAGAAAAGAAGGCATAGAGCCATGTGTAACATTAGATCCGTGCATGAGGTCTTAAAGAGACAGCAGCCTAAATAAACCTGCTGCTGTCTTTCATTATACAGTGAAGACTATCCAGTGTTATTTTACAGTTGAATAGATTATAGAAAAAATTTAAGTACTGATAATTTAATTTGTATCTTATTGTTTTTGTTTGTGCCATTGATTGTCATTAATTAATTTGTTCTTATTTAATTATTTACTATTTACTTGTCCTTTTTTAGTTAAAATAAATTCAATTCTGAGTGCACGTGATTCTTGGGTGGGGAGTAGGGGTGGGACAATAAATCGATATGGCGATATATCGTGATCCTTCTCCATGCGATACGATAATCGATATCTGGCGCCAAATATCGATATTTTAATTAATACAATAAGGTGCTCTTAATACATTTTTCTGCTCCCAGAGTCTAAAAATGCGTGGAAATCGCGGCCGCGCCATTTCCACATTCTTTCCAAGAGCGCTCTGAGCAACTATGAAGCGCGTTCTCTATGAAGATGGGGAAGCACGAGGAACCGAATGATAAACAGATTTTCAGCCACTGTATTAGCTCTACTGCTATATATACGTTTATGGAGATGAAAACTAAAAAACTGCCCCGGAACAGTTATCAGCGTGGACCATAGGCACCGATCACGTTATTATTGCAGAGCGCACATTCAGTCATGAGTAGCGTCTCCGCTCGGATCGCAGGTGGATTTCCCTCACTATATGAGAGAGAGAGATTGCCGCCGGTGCGTCCAGTTTTATGTGAACAAAACTGGATGCTCTCCATCTCTCACAGATATTACAAGTGCGCGTTATGCAGTGTGAACAGTGGGCACCGACCAGTAGAAACATAAATCTGTACCTATGGCATGGAGGACGAGACAAAACACTGTCAGACCCGTAATGCGGCGCAGAAGTGTGCAGTGTGTGTGTGTGCTTGCCGCGCGTCTACATTTGAAATAACCAACCTGAGTGCGCAAAAGATGCGATGTGAACGGCTATTTTTCCGTGCGGGGCTCCGTTTTTATGATGAGAGGAGTAGAAAGGTTGAGAAAGCACTCCAGGTAAATTTTGAAATGTACCAGGTTTATATATATATATATATATATATATATTACATGGAGAGAGAGAGAGAGAGGCTATATAAGTTAAGCAGTTAAATGTGTTTGTTTACAAAGAAAAGTGTAAGCTTTTAATAAGTCCAAGAATAAAATTATTAATTTACTCAACATGTTAAAATTGATTTACAGAACTTTTTTTTGCTGTTTTCTAACAGTTTGGACTTGAATAAAGAAAGAAAACTTGCACTTAACCTTTTCACAGGCATTTTGTTTAGACCGATATCGCGATATATCATTATAGGATTTTCTAGAAATATATCGATTATCGCGGAATCGCTGTATCATGATAGTATCGTTATCGTGAGCCATGTATCGTGATTATATCGTATCGTGAGGTACCCTGCGATTCCCACCCCTAGTGGGGAGGGGGCGTGGTCCATGGGAAATAGTCCTGCCACCACAGCTGGAAAAAATCCTAGAGTAAACACTGCATACATAAAATTAGAAAAATGCATTTGCAAAGGTAAAAAGAAAATGCCCCTGTAAATCACTTTGAGTCAAATATCACCTCGTATTAAGAAGGCTAATTTTTGATCAGAATTTTTTATTATTGATTAGAAGGTGCTCCTAATTTTTTTAAATTAGGAGGACAAGTGCACCTAATTATAAGAAGAAAAACACGGCTCTTAAACTGGTTGTGTGACAGGTATGGCTGTGAAATGGGGTTTGGCCGAGGAAAAATTTTCAGTCAAAAGATTTTTTTTTTTTTTTTTGCTTTAACCCCTGTGTTCAGGTACTCTTACGTGTGTCTGTTTGCTGTAAAATTTTCACTGATTTTTATGAAGTAAACATAAGAATATATTTTTTTATTTCTAATGTTTCAAGATGAACACTAACTGGACCGAAGCAACTTTGGCTTCGTCCACAGATGTTTTTTCTCTGTCAGAAAATGTATCAAATTTTAAGTCATCTGATATGCCGTAGAGATCACACTGATTTACTTTTCAAGCTATCAGAATTTCATCTTACTTTTTGGCCATGTAAATATTTATAAATATAAAAATAGCATATTCATTTAGGGCCCCTGAAAACTGAGGTATTTTTTCCTCCTGGAGTATGAGCTCCATATTCTACTATATCATGATATATGAGCCATAGAAGCCTGATGCATCAAAAATGATACCTAATGAAAATAAAACAAATACGTTTTTTTTAATTTTTTTTTTTTATATTTTGTCTTAAGGTTCAGTAAACCCGTCCATTGCAAAAAAAAAAAAAAAAATTACGTAAATAAATATATAAAACATAATTTAAAAAAATACAAATAAAAAGACTATTATTTCCATATGTCTGGCTTACAGGGTAAACTTTATTTTTAATTGAAATTTTTCTTTTTCTTATTTTGTTCTTTCTAATTTCTCTATAGTTTATCCCAATGCCCGTGTTGTATGGAGTGTTCCTCTACATGGGTGTCTCCTCACTCAAGGGCATACAGGTTAGCACACTTTCATATTCACAATACTTTATTTAATTACAGGATTGATTTACATGTTATTCATACATGCAGGTCAAACTAAGGCTATGGTGGATGTGTGGTCATGTTGTTTGTGTATTCATTGCACTGCAGTTCTTTGACCGTATTAAGCTGTTTTGGATGCCGGCAAAGCACCAGCCTGACCTGATCTACCTGAGATACGTGCCGCTGTGGAAGGTTCACATATTCACAATAGTTCAGCTCACCTGCCTTGTGCTGCTGTGGGTCATCAAAGCATCTGCTGCTGCGGTGGTCTTCCCTATGATGGTACGTTTAAAATTCACCATAAAATCTCACCTGGTATTAACATGCGCTTTGTGTATTTGATATTTTTTTTGCCAAATTGCATATACAACTTAATTCTAATGTGTTTCCAGAGTGATTAGATCATGCTTACCTGCACAAAATATAAATCAACATTTCAGATGTTGCTTTAATTGAAAATTTTTTAGAATTTTAATTTCACAATAATACTTTTGTCAGTTCTTGCATTTTTTTTTTTTTTTTTGTTCTTTACAAACAATTAAAAGAATGTTAATAGGAATCGGAAGTTGAGAAAAGGTTCTAGTGTAATCCAGTAAATCCAGTAAATGAAATATTGTTGATTAAATATCTTTTTCACGTTGCAAGAAAAAAAATACCAATAACGGCTCCATTAAAGTGATGTACAGTATATAATTAAAAAAATAATGAACTTAATTCATAATGAAATTAAAATAAATTAAATAAAATTTTAAGCAAATTTATTTTGTATTTGGGTACATATGTGTGTATATCTCTATTTTTATCATCTTTACTGCAAATTTTCCCTAAAATTTAGCGCAGAAGTTAGATTCTGTCTCTGCATGCTCATAGATTACATTTAGAAAATGGATTTTTTTTTTTTTTTTTTAATCTTTATTCAGATTGTACTGCTCCTCATCCATTGCATGTATTTTTACTCAGGTCTTGTGTTTGCCTTCTGTAGGTTCTTGCTCTGGTATTTGTGAGGAAACTTCTGGATTTCTGCTTTATGAAGAGGGAGCTTAGCTGGTTGGATGACCTAATGCCAGAAAGCAAGAAGAAAAAGGAAGACGACAAAAAGAAAAAGGCAAAAGAGGTACTTCTTCAGGATGCGAACTGAAATTTTAAAGATGGTTCTCCTGTACCTCTTTATAGGCATATAACATCAATACGATTCTTTATTTATCTTCTCTTGATAATAAGTAGACTTTGAATATTTCTATCAACACACATTGCTTTTATGTCACTATCTGTCTACCCAGGAAGCGCAGCGAATGATGGAGGTTGAAGGAGGAAT